>BQNB010009723.1:50093-85981 GCA_026074375.1 Tanacetum coccineum
TAAGCCAAGTTTTCAACGTTACAATTTCTTGGTCACGTGATTGATAGTGAAGGCATTCATGTGGACCCAACTAAGATTGAGTCAATCAAGGATTGGGCATCGCCCAAGACTCTGACAGAGATTCGCCAATTTCTAGGTCTTGCTGGCTATTATTGACGATTTATCGAACGTTTCTCGAAGATTGCCAAACCTATTACGAAGTTAACTCAAAAGAACGTAAAGTTTGATTGGAGTGAAAAGGCAGAAGCTGCATTTCAGCTGTTGAAGTAGAAACTGTGTAGTGCACTGATCTTGGCTTTACCCAAAGGTAGTGAAAACTTCGTAGTTTACTGTGATGCTTCTCGTAAAGGATTGGGCGCAATTTTGATGCAAAAGGAGAAAGTCATAGCGTACGCGTCACGCCAACTCAAGATTCACGAGAAGAATTACACTACACATGACTTAGAACTTGGAGTTGTAGTGTTTGCTCTCAAAATGTGGAGACATTATATGTACGGCACGAGGTGCGTTATGTTCACTGATCGTAAGAGTTTGCAACATATTTTTGATCAGAAAGAGTTGAACATGAGACAACGTCGATGGTTGGAATTGTTGATTGACTACGACTGTGAAATTCGTTATCATCCCAGAAAGGCGAATGTGGTGGCGGATGCTGTGAGCCAAAAGGAACAGATTAAGCCACTACGAGTTCGAGCTTTGGTTATGAAGATTGGTTTGAACCTTCCCGTGCAAATTTTAAATGCTCAAGTTGAGGCAAGAAAGGAAGAGAATTATGGAACCTAATATTTATGTGGTATGATTAAGAAGCTTGAGCCCTGTGCTAACAGAATATTATGTTTGAAGGATAGGAGTTGGATACCCTGTTTTGGTGACTTGAGAGCTTTTATTATGCACGAGTCGCATAAGTCAAAGTATTTGATCCATCCTAACTCGGACAAGATGTACCAAGATTTGTAAAAACTGTATTGGTGGCCTAATATGAAAGCTAAGATTGCCACCTACATCAGTAAGTGTTTGATTGGTGCCAAGGTCAAAGCCAAATACCAAAAACCATCTGGTTTGTTGGTTTAACCTGTGATCCCAGTATGGAAGTGAGAAAACATTACAATGGATTTTGTTACTAAATTGCCGAAGACGTCGACTGGACAAGACATAATTTGGGTAATTATCGATCGCCTTACTAAATATGCTCATTTTCTAACAACGAAGGAGAACGACTCAATGGAGAAGTTAACTAGATAATACTTGAAGGAAGTAGTCACGAGGCATGGGGTTCCAGTTTCGATCATCTCTAATCGAGATGGTAGATTCACATATCAATTATGGCAGTCTCTTTAGAACGCTCTACGTACTCAATTAGATATAAGTACGGCTTATCACCCTCAAACCAATGGTCAAAGTGAAAGGACCATCCAAACCTTAAAAGACATGTTGCGTGCTTGTGTGATCGATTTTGGAAAAGGTTGGGATAGGCATCTACCCTTGGTGGAATTTTCGTACCATAATAGTTATCACTTGAGTATCAAAGTTGCACCATTCAAAGCACTATACGATTGTAAGTGTCGATTGCCTATCTGTTGGGCTGAGGTTGGAGATGCTCAACTTACTAGCCAAGAGATTATTCATGAAACTACAAAAAAGATCATCCAAATCAAGATACGTATTCAAGTTGCACGTGATAGATAGAAAAGATACTCCGTTAGGAGACGTAAGCCATTGAAGTTTTAAGTTAAAGATAAGGTTATGTAAAAGTATCACCATGAAAAGGGGTAATACGTTTCGGCAAACGGGGGAAGCTAAACCCTCGTTATATTAGACCTTTTAAGGTTCTTGCCAAAGTTGGAACAGTTACTTACTGACTTGAACTCCCAGACTAACTAATCCGTGTTCATAGAACTTTTTACGTTTCCAATCTAAAGAAGTGTTTCTCCGACGAACCACTAGCTATCCCATTGGATGAAATTCAGATTGATGACAAGCTTCATTTCATTGAAGAACCGACTAAAATCATGGATCGCGAGGTGAAACGTTTGAAGCAGAGCCGTATCCCGATTGTGAAAGTCCATTGGAATTTGTTGTGGTTGTTGTAAGGGACTTCTCTAAGAAGTTTTACAACTCCCTAGGCAGTGTACCTAATCGTTGTAGTGTAGTATAGCCAAGACTCAGAAATGTTATCATTCTCTAGGGGAATAGGTTGGGAAGGCTTGATCACGGTCTAACAGAATTCTAAGGGTTGAGAGAAGATTATTTTATATTTGCATTGCGTCTATGTTTGTGTTATATATTGTTTTGTTATGTGATCTCGTTTGTTTGATATTCTAAGTATAGTTATTGTAGTATAAACTTGAATTGATGTTTGATACAAAAGTTTTAAGTTGATAATGGAAACGTATTCACCCACCTCCCCTCTACGATTCCACAATTGGTACCAGAGCTACGTCGCTCTAGTTTTCAAAACAAATAATTTTTAAAATAGAGCACGGTCCATGTATCAAATTTCCTACCAAGCGACACATAATGTGAAAAGTTCTTAGTTTAGTACTTACAAGTTTTGGTGTTAAATATAAAGTGTTACAATAGCTTGAAGGTCTTTTAAAGAATCCCAAACAAAGGGAATAATGTGTCTAAAAGTGCAATAAACGATTCTGCCAAAATTTCACCAATTGTGCGATCCACGGATCCACCAAAAGTGGATCCGTCCATGGATCCGTCGGTGGCATTTTCAGTTTTTGACAAACTTTAAAAATTCGTAGAAAATCAACCGTGAGTCGGATTTCGATGATTCAAAAACTAAAATTGAAGGATTTTGAGTGTACTTTCCAATAGAATTGGTCTCAATTGCTAATTCAAATTTTAAGTTTGTCAAATAAGCAAAATGCCATAGAGTGTCCAAAACCAAAATTTTGTTTTAGCGTAAAAAGTTGATTTTAACCTTTCCTTTCGAGTCGGACACTTCTAGTTGGTTTCCTTTTAAAAGTTGGTGTATTTTATCATTGAAAAGTAAATGTATTTTTCAAGCTTACTAATGAGGATAAAACTAATTTATTTACAAATAAAATCAAGCTAATATACACGTTAAATTCATACACAAAACGAAGTATTAGTAGATTTATGAGTGTTTATGGCTAAATGATTTATTTGTTCTACTTTGTCATCTTAAAATTGTTTAATCAATAATGATATGCTTATTGCATTTGTAGTTTAGCTTCTTTATTGAATAGCATAATCTCGTTATGTGTGTTATTTATTAGTGTTCATGTATATGCGTCAATTGATCTTGGAAGATCTCTTGCACTAAGTTGAGAAATTGCTTTTACATTGCATATAGGTATAGATCACTATGTTTACAAATGTTATATCAACATTTTGTAAATCCTATAATTTATGTTAACCCACTTAGGATTGAGAGCTAAGCAAGTGTGTCAAACTTTTTGAAAAATATTGTCTTGCATGACTATCGTGTTACTAGTTTAAGTGATAAAATGTGTCAACACTATATATTCAACACTTACATTTTATCAATGTCTCAACAAGGTCTCTAAGTCGTGTCATCCTATTATCTTGCTTAAACATAGGTTGTCTAAACAAGAGAAAAGATCATAATAACAACATTAGTATGTAAGAAAAGAAAATGTGTTTTGAACTTATTTTTGTGTTTGCATTGAGTCTAATTTACATATCACTAACTGAATAAATATTTAGATTAAATGAACATAAAAATTGTTTTAAATCCTAAATTTGAAAGCTTAACTTTCTTAGTACGAAAACACTTTCATCTTAAAGTTTTATCTTCGCATAAATTTTCACATTAACATTAACTTGAAGTGAAAACATTCACTCTAGTCAAAAGCTTAAAAATATTAGATAAACATGTAATAGTTTTGAAAATGATTCGTAATCTAAAAAATACTATGATAATTTTTCATAACTCTTTAAAATGTCAAATCCAATGCATATTTTTTTTGATAACGAATAAGCTTTCTCACATATAAAATATATTAACAATCCCAAAGAAACAAATAAACTTATCATTTTAAATGATCTCACACTTAAGACTAATCTTAGTCTTAATGGAACACATTAGGAAAATCTTTATTTTATTTCTTTTAAAAGAGTGTTTGTGAGGGTCAAGAAAGATTTCGGATATATATCGATTCATTATTCAAATTATAATTGATATCATTCTTCGAATCAAATTGCCATGTTTTTTGATTTGGATATGAACTCGAACTCATTATTTTGTCTAGCTTCAAGATATATCAAATCACAACAAAAGAGTATTATCTCGATCTGCCTACTCAATCACACTAGGTTGAATATGAAAATAAAGTCATCTACCCTTCCATAGAACGAAAATTGTATATACATCGGTTCATAACTCATACTTGTGATGATGATGTTATATAGAGTCTACATGTCCAATAGGTGTTTTCCTATTATTAATAATAACATGTAATAAATTGCAACTCAAAGAAAAGTAGGATTGATACGATAAATGTTTCGTCTGAGATATTCGAGTAATTTACCTTGCAATGCATTTGGTAAAGTTTTCATTTCCAAAAAACCAAACAAGAGCATGCGCACAACATATGTAACTTTGCTCATACAATTCAAAGCACGAATCACGACTCCAAAAAAAAAAAGATAAACCCCAAAACTTTTCGTTAAAACTTTTCTCTCTAACCAAATATAGCAATAACATTATATGGGGGTTAACTAAGTACTTAAACCGAGAACAATTCAATTATCTAAGATTAGGATTAGGAATTATGGAACATATTCTATAAACCATTATTTTGCTTTCTTTCTATAAGTGATCGTAAGTGGACTTAGAATATAAAGATGATTATTATTCAAACGATAATTAATCTCATTATCCTATCCAATTACAAATGTTCGAAATATGAACATGGAGTCAAGATTACAATTTATCTTGATAACGGAAATATCAATAAAATAACCATAGATATTTTCCGAGTCTGCATGTTTAACTAATTTTAGTTATTACATGAAATTACGAAATTGATCATAAGACGAAAACAAAAATCATCTGAATGCAATTCACCACTTGTAGTGACGATAGCATTGTTATTGTCTTAATGTTAGTAAATGCTTTGTTATAGCAATGGTATAAGCTAACACACTCCTATAGGATTGACAATCGTTGAAAATTCATCGAAGAAATACACGACAACCTTTCACGTTACTCTCAAAAACTTGGACGTCGAATGCCGAATTTTCAAAACCAAGAACTCTATAACATATATAAACTTCTTTCATTACTAAAAAGTTAACACCATCGCCCAAATAACAAGAAATCGTGTTCTGTCTGTTTTCAGACAACTTTGCGACCTACGGATCCTCCATATGGAGATCCGTCTTTGATTTAGGTGTAGATACGTCCAGTGATTCATTAATTTGAATATATTACTTTGTCATTTTGTACTTGTTCTAAGGTCATAACAAACAGTAGACTAACCTTTATACATCATAATTTTTATAATTAAATATGTCACAAATTATTGAGTTTAAATAACCTATAATAAGATTACTATTCAAAAGGATATGCAAAAAGGTTGCAGGCTTAGAACGCTTTAATGTAGAACATTCCACCTTGTCACACTTAAGTATACTCTTAAGTCCTAGAAGACTCAATCTTGTTTAAACTCACGACACCTTGCTTGCTCTCTTATTTAACCTTAGAATTCTACATGTCATGATTAGGATTATGAGAACCGGAATTGAAACATATTAGTTGAGTCATATTAGGCCAAGTATTAGTGGACAATTCAAATTTCATCTTTGCTACACTTCATTAGGAAAATGCGGGAATTCAATTTTATTCTAAAATGAGAATGACTACTGGAGAATCTATTGCACTAGAAATCCAATTTAACCTAACGGTTGAATTGCTTCCGGAAAGGAAGTTGGGTTCGTGGTATAACCCATAAAAATGGTCGTGTTTAGCCTGAATTGAGCACCACTAGTGATAGTCTCATATTCATTCTCTAACTTGATTAAATGGCTCTTTCTAAATATGCCTAATGTTATTCTACATTGATGAGCTTTGCATTTCATTAGGATTGCTCATTAATCAAGTAGTAATTAGGATTCTCCTTAGTCGACCTAGACTACTTGCACATCCATAAGTATTTGTTGAATTTCAAATAATAACTTGTTCTCGTAAAATATGATTACACTATCTTCATGCTAGTTTGATAATCAATGATTACTTGCTTAATTGTTCAATGCATAATTATTTAGACTTAAACATGGGGGGTTTTGCCGGGTTTGTTTTGTTAGCAATCCCGTTTTAATATCAAAAAGTTTATATTATGATACTGTTATTAAATGCTAAATTCTAACAAATTTTTGTATGATATAATAAGTTGTGTATGAAATCATTCTTTATTGTGAGCACTTAATATGAGCAACGTGTTTTTCTTCGTGCACCCACATTATATCTTAGGCTGTCCTATCTAGAATAGAACGTATAGACGTCACATAGTGTTGTACATCAATATATTTGATTGCTATGATTAATACGCTTAAGTGACTTAGTGTCTTTTACGTTTAGAGTATTACCTCGTGTCACTAAAATTTATCAAGTACACATACATAATTGTCTTATTCCCTAAGGGTTTGTATCTCATTAGGAGTGCACACTAAGCAAGTAGAAATTAGTTTTTTTTCCTTAGTCAATCTAACAACCTACACCTCACATATGTGCTTTTTATGTTAGTCATGATGATAATTTGATCCGATGTAATGCAATTATATGCCTTTATGATTATCTCCATGCTCAAGGTTTATATGCTTAGCTATTGAATGCATGTTTATTATAAATTCATTTGTCCTTTTCTAGTAATTTGGATAAAATATCTCTTAGTTTATCTAAATGAAACATGATGCTAAATTCTAACATGTTTTACATGACAATTGCAATTAAAATTATGATGTTTTGAATGTGTCATTTTACATGACTTATGTGTTAATTGAGTACCTACACTATGTTTGATGTATAACGATTAACTTATAGATATCATATAGTCTTGCATATCAATCTCGTTGATTAATTGGTTTGAGCACGCTTAGATAAGACTTTCATCCTTAAACCTATATTCCTATGCGCTCCTATGTAAAATATTTCCTCACACTTGAATACTTTTCCTCGCGTTCGCATCACAAATCTAAGGATTTTAGTTTAGATCACTTTGATCAATAATCCTATTTATTTACTTGATTCTTTTCTTCACGAAATACGTTTTCCGTCCCCCGTCATAAACGGTCAAATACTCAAAACTCCCCATAGTAACTCGTTCCTACTCCTTAGTTACTATATCAACCGTCTCATATCTTTAGGAATCCGCTCCATAACTATAAACGATTATATCACTCATTTTTCATACCTAACTAATTACACGAAAACCTAAATCACACCTCTACCACTATATAGATGGCTAATATCTTCGCTCTACTATTTTCGCTACCACTTTTAAGATAACCTCATACCTCATCATATGATTGTTCTATGAACATTAACAGTGCTTGAGAAGAGCTACGTAACTTCACGGTTGAAGATCGCCATATGCTAACCATCATCCCTCTTGACATTGTCAAGCTCATCGGTTCCGTCACCTTTTGTTTCTCTTAATATATTTTTATATTCTTGAACGCTTTACTGAGTCCGAATAAGCATGAATTAATTGAGACGGAAAGTACACTCGTTCACATATAGTCTTTTACCAAATATTCTTAAGAACTCACAAATGTGATTCTTACTCCATATAAACCGATTCAAATGAACCTTTACCCTATGGACTTATTTCGTTTTCCATCACACATGTACACCTCGTTCACACAAACCAAATTGATAACCAAGATCATAACCTGGCTCTTTTCCTAACCTCACTATTAGGACTAATACCTCCTCAAACAAGAATACCTAACTCATTTCTTTTTCAACAACACAAGTACACCCCGTTCACACAAACTGAATTGGTTCTAGTCTTTTACCCTAACATCACTATCTAGCATCAATACCTCTTCTTGATAAGAGCACATCACTCTTTGAATATTAGCCTAGTCACTAGAACCTTCAAACCTTGCGTCAACCATCACTCAAAAATCCCATTGCTATACTTCACTCTTGATTGTGAAAGAACCTTTGACCCGTATGTCGATCATACACAAACCCTATCACTAGACTTCACTCTTAATAGTGATGACTACTTTCACATAACCAAACCTCGCATGAAACACTTCAACCATACACTCAAACCTTACAAATATACCATACTCTTGATAGTAATATTTAGTTCGGCAAACTTCAATCCTCACAAACATGATACTCAAAACATATAACTACACAATCTTCACTATCTTCACTTGAAGAACATCATCACCCTTACCAACAAATGTTGGTCCTCACTTGCAAACTCTCATGCCAAAGAAATTATCTCCTCAAGAACATTCCACACTTATCCAATAAAAATTACAAGCGATCCTATTCATTTTATTTCCAACAATTGAGTCATTTAGTTTGTTCCACTTACTAGCAATTGAAGACATAAAAAAAGATATACAATATTCGAGTGTTATCGATAACCACCTTGTTGTGAACCTTTCATTTTTCTTTCACAAGAAAGAACTACCACCTCGTCCACATATCTACAGATGTTCGTCAACTTTGACAACCAACAATGACATTGTTACATTAGGATCCGCATCAACCCAACACGTCTTGTCATTATTAGTGCAAATGATATATTATTCTAAATCGTCTTTGCCAACCTTATCTCAACACCTTCCCTCTTTGTTCTCGCTCATCCTTCCCCACTTTCTAGTATATGGAATTGTTTTTATTTACATCTAGGTGCATATCATTTTTCACTATATTTATTCTTGTCATAATATAACTACTTTCGAGTAATATAATTTTTGACATGACGTATTAAAATATTATTGACAACAAATTTACTTTTAACATGTCATGATTTTTATTTATTATTATTATTTACTTCTAAAACATACTTAGAATATGTCTTCTCAACAAATCAAACACACTACGTATTCAAATCATGTTTTTTCATATCACCCTTATCATCAACATTTAGTTCGACCCAACGTATTACAACAATGTTTTTCCTAGAACCGCCACACATGAAAAGCATACATAATGCTTAACAAAGAAACCTTGAGGATTTAGAAATATCTCACTACAACCCTTGACGAAAGTCTATCCGAACACAAATCATCATCTTGGTAGATAATCTATTTCTTAAGGACCATGTCGTTCTAAAAACCGATAAGAACTCCTTATTCCGAATTACATCTTGGAAAAAGTCGTATCTTAATAACAATGTGTGTCAAACTATAAACAAATTTTTGTTCTCGTTTATTAAAGTTGTTGATTGGTTGGATAAAATTTGGGTGTCATTGAGTCCTTAGTCACGAGCAAGTCTTTGTCCCTTTTTTATCTAGTTTTTTTATTTTTATGAATTTTCATGTGTGCTAGTTTCCCAAAATTTATTTGAAAGTGTCATACTTTAGAGTACTCATACCTAAGACATGCATATCATGTTCCCCGATAGTATATTACTATATGTATTTTTGCTATCATGATCTCTTTTAATGATTTTTGTTACTATATGTACTGTTGATGATCAAATTAAAAATTTTGCAAGTCTTACAATGTTAGATTATTATTATTTGACGACTTGCTATTATGATGTCTTAACATACATTTATGTAACTGTATGATTATCCTTTTTGACCCATACTTGTTATTGATTATGATCAAAAGTATTTACATGCTAAGTGCTTTGAATTATGGCTACAAAACTAGGTTCTGTCCATTTTTAAGGGTCTCTGCGACCAACGGATCCAATAATGGTGGATCCGTCAGTGATTTTGGTAGATCCGTCCCTAGAATAAGCCAAAATTCCAGAATTCTTGAATTTTAACTTTTAGCACTTGTATCTAATAAGTTATGCACTATGCTCCTAAACATTATCTTAATCCTTAGATCAAAATAAATTCTCAGAATATCTATTTTTTTATGTTACATACATAACTAGTATACCGTTATTTACGTAAATGTGCACTTTTTCTACTAACTTGTTTTGTAGAACACTTCATAACACAATTCCATGTTGACCCAAAACAAGGGGGAGCTTCCAACAAGCACTAGAGGAGTGCAACTTCTATACATTTATTTGCTCATACTCATCCAAACGGAAATCGTCTAGTTATCACACAACATTTTTTTAATAGGTTTTTTGATAATACCTTGAATGCCTCAACAAGGTACGCATTTTTCAAAAAAGAAGCAATACAACAACGATTTATCATATATTCCTCCTATTTGCTTCATGATATAAATATATATATAATTATGTTGCACAAAACTAACTCTTGATGGGTTAAGTCTTTGTAAGAAATTTAATCCATGGATTCCAGTAGCAACAAGGTCCAATAATCAAAAGAGTGCAAGGAGCTAGGGGAGCTCGAGGCATCAATGTAGAGATAGCTCTAATTTTGCATTAAAAGAGAATAATGAAGTATAACTTCACTAGGGATTATGCAAGCTCCGCCTTCTGGAAAACACAAAGTTTAACTCCAAGGACACGCACTTTACAGGAAATAAGGATGAAAAGTGTTAACGAGAAGGATCAAGGATTGACATACACCATTTTGTTTCAAAAAAAGTTGGAGAATGGAGGAGTTAAACGATAACCTTTTAAATTTTAAACTATATACTACAGTTACATATTTGTCATCATCAAAAGAGGGAGATTGTAATGAAAATATTATATAGATAAACAAACAAGTCCTTTGGCTTTAATAATGACAAACATGTAACTTGTTAATACGTCAACGTAAAATGTGCAATTACGCGTAGACACGAACTCATCAACTCATACACATTCATCAACACTCTCGACGTCTCGATCTACTCATGCATTCAACAAAAGGTACGAATATGTTTTTAAGTGCATTAATATTTTCAACCCATGAATCAAACCATTAAAAATGATTTAACACGATTTTACAAACTACCTAATGATTAAACCATTTCACTAAGTCATTGTCTAATAAACCTTTTTAAGTTACTTCCATCACCGAACAAACAAATGCTTTTAAGTAATCCTTTAACTTAAAAATATTAAATCACATTAGGAATAAGACAAATTAGATTAATCACTTTGGAAACAAATCTGATAAGAATATTTCATATCTTAAAATCTACCTTTTTAATGGTAGCTTCGGTTTTGTTTGTCAAGACGAAAGATAGATTTTTCAGGATGTGTATCGACTACCGTGAACTAAACAAACTTACTGTGAGAAACCGATATCCGCTTCCAAGAATCGACGACTTATTTGATTACCTGCAAGGATCATGTGTTTACTCAAAGATCGTCTTAAGGTCTGGTTATCACCAACTCAGAGTTCGTGATGAGGACATTCCAAAGACGGCGTTTAGGACTCTCTATGGCCACTACGAGTTCCATGTAATGCATTTTGGATTGACAAACGCACCGACGCTATTCATGGACTTGATGAATCGGGTATGCAAACCGTACTTAGATAAATTCATGATCGTTTTCATTGATGACATTTTGATCTACTCCAAGAGCAAGGAAGAGCATGAAGAACATCTTAAGTTAATTTTAGAGTTGCTTAAGAAGGAAGAATTGTACGCCAAGTTTTCAAAGTGCGATTTTTGGCTGTCAAAGTTAAAATTTCTCAGTCACGTGATTGATAGTGAAGGCATTCATGTGGACCCAGCTAAGATTAAGTCAATCAAGGATTAGGCATCGCTCAAGACTCTGACATAAATTTGTCAATTTTTTGGTCTTGCCTGCTATTACTGACGATTTATCAAAGGTTTCTCAAAAATTTCCATGCCTATGGCGAAGTTGACTCAAAAGGCGTAAAGTTTTATTGGGGTGAAAAGGAAGAAGCTGCCTTTCAGCTGTTGAAGCAGAAATTATGTAGTGCGCCAATTTTGGCTTTACCCAAAGGTAGTGAAAACTTTGTGGTTTACTGTGATGCTTCTCACAAGGGGTTGGGCGCAAAAGAAAAAAGTCATAGCCTACGCATCTCGCCAACTCAAGATTCACGAGAAGAATTACACTACACATGACTTAGAACTTGGAGTTGTAGTGTTCGCTCTCAAAATGTGGAGACATTATATGTACGGCACGAGGTGCGTTATGTTCACTGATCGTAAGAGTTTGCAACATATTTTTGATCAGAAAGAGTTGAACATGAGACAACGTCGATGGTTGGAATTGTTGATTGACTACGACTGTGAAATTCGTTATCATCCCAGAAAGGCGAATGTGGTGGCGGATGCTGTGAGCCAAAAGGAACAGATTAAGCCACTACGAGTTCGAGCTTTGGTTATGAAGATTGGTTTGAACCTTCCCGTGCAAATTTTAAATGCTCAAGTTGAGGCAAGAAAGGAAGAGAATTATGGAACCTAATATTTATGTGGTATGATTAAGAAGCTTGAGCCCTGTGCTAACAGAATATTATGTTTGAAGGATAGGAGTTGGATACCCTGTTTTGGTGACTTGAGAGCTTTTATTATGCACGAGTCGCATAAGTCAAAGTATTTGATCCATCCTAACTCGGACAAGATGTAC
This sequence comes from Tanacetum coccineum, assembly GCA_026074375.1. NCBI lineage: Eukaryota > Viridiplantae > Streptophyta > Magnoliopsida > Asterales > Asteraceae > Tanacetum > Tanacetum coccineum. The sequence goes on from BQNB010009723.1 coordinate 62,747, forward strand.
CAAGATTTGTAAAAACTGTATTGGTGGCCTAATATGAAAGCTAAGATTGCCACCTACATCAGTAAGTGTTTGATTGGTGCCAAGGTCAAAGCCAAATACCAAAAACCATCTGGTTTGTTGGTTTAACCTGTGATCCCAGTATGGAAGTGAGAAAACATTACAATGGATTTTGTTACTAAATTGCCGAAGACGTCGACTGGACAAGACATAATTTGGGTAATTATCGATCGCCTTACTAAATATGCTCATTTTCTAACAACGAAGGAGAACGACTCAATGGAGAAGTTAACTAGATAATACTTGAAGGAAGTAGTCACGAGGCATGGGGTTCCAGTTTCGATCATCTCTAATCGAGATGGTAGATTCACATATCAATTATGGCAGTCTCTTTAGAACGCTCTACGTACTCAATTAGATATAAGTACGGCTTATCACCCTCAAACCAATGGTCAAAGTGAAAGGACCATCCAAACCTTAAAAGACATGTTGCGTGCTTGTGTGATCGATTTTGGAAAAGGTTGGGATAGGCATCTACCTGAACGAATTACACGAACTCGCCATCTACTTAGCATTCCGTTAGAGCAACACACCTGTAAGGTAGTATGAAGACTATTATAAGGCCCCTAAGAGTACACTAAGTGCATGTGAAATATATTAAAAGTGGATCAACCATATTAGGGGACATGGTAGTATGAAGGTCTGTTACCGATGGTTCATTGATTACACATTCATGTTTTCCCTAGACATATCAACAATGATACAGACAAAAGCTGGTTTTCTAAGGCCTAACATGCACATCCATCACAAGAAGCAACACCACTAAGATCTACATTATAGGTTTCAAACAATCATAAATAAACATAATAGGAGGCTTAGCCTAGCATGTTAATAAAGCAAGAACATAGATGAATCAAACAACACATAGACATATTGAATGATTAAATAAACCTTACTTGATTAAAACATGAGTTGGAGAAAGTACAATAGGGTTTTTAGGCCCTAAATTCGTCCCTAACAGCTGCTAAACGAACTAGGGTTCGTACCCTCTTTTTATTCTAAAGGTACACCCTCAAAACCCTAAATTCAGGTTTGTATATATAGGAAAATTGCTGTGACGGCGTCGCGTTTTAATCGTGACGCCGTCATGAAAGAGAATATTCTAGATAATGGGCTAGGTCGTGTGCTCTGACGCCGTCTTGGAATCTCGTGACACCGTATTGATCATCGTTGTGACGGCGTCACGTTGTATTTGTGACGCCGTCTCCAGCCATTGTAGAGAAATTCTTGAGCCATGTTGGTGTAGGTCCGTAGTCTTGTCCGTTTCTTCTCCAAATGAGCCCAAGTCATGTGCATTTCCTCCAAATGTCTTCCAAATGCAAAATACCTAAAAAGGAACGATCAAGTACCTATTTTGGGCATAAACACACGATTTAGGGGGTTAAACGACCCCGAAAAAGTGTATAAAATGACACCTCATCAAAATACCCTACATTGGGATTTGTTTTTTGTCCTCCATGCAAATGAGTTTTTACCTAGACATAAACATTCTAGACAATATACAATATGGAGGGGTCATTTTACCTACTCTTGAAAAGTTTTTTTACAACAACAACCTTCTAGACCTAACGTTATTAAAGCATGGGAAAGTTTACCACTAGCACATCACATAAAGTGTTTGGGATTCTCTCTTTCACTCGGGTGATTTAATAAATTATAAATATAAGGGCGGGAAACGGGAAAAATCAACACTCATTTACTTTTCATTAGCATATAAATTAGCATAGGCTTGGTAAAGGATCAAACCTCCACCTCTAGGTGCAAGCATTATTCATTACTATCTAAGAGGTCTTTTTAAAGGGTTATGGGGTGTAGGTGTAAGATAACATATAATGGAAACGGAAATGGATGGGATACATTTGGGTGAATTTGGAGTGGAAGGTTTAGCTAATTATTTACATGAATACACATTGGTTTGGTTGTTAAGCCAAGAACTCAGACAAAGATATACAAACTCTACACAACTCTACATTAATCTCTTTTTTAATAACATAATACATCACATGGGGTTTATAACATGTACCCCTACACTTGAGCTTTTACATGCTCGATATTTACAATCTAACTAATGACCCGATTTGAGGTGGATCAAAATAACATGGAGATCATTTGACAAACATATGGGGGTATTGACTTAACTTTTCTTCCCCATTCTTCCGCGAAATAAATACTACCATGAATCCTAATCGTCCCAAAACTGTATTTACAAGGATAAGGACTTAGCAACCGTGTACTCAATAATTAACTTGGGTTAAACACAATAATGTACTAAAAGTGAGTACATACAAGGTAGGCTAAGGCGATTTGGGTGTAACGATTAGTTTAAGGGTGACAATGCTCTTCATTAATAATCTGGAATCCACCAGAAAATTACGAGAACCGTGAAAAAGGATAGGCTCAGAGGGTTGTACTAGGGGTATCCTGCACTAAGTTGAGTGGCATGGAAGGGGATGGGGATAGTTATATGATCGGTGTGACCATCATAACAATTACAGGTTTAAAACATGGGTTAATCCTAATGCCTCTTATCAAGCAAATCCTAATACTTACTATGCGGTCTTGGAATGCACAACAATAACAAGTTCTAGAATTTAATATGCTACCGGTACACTCATATGCATTTTACTAACACCAGACATTCCAGAAAAGGCGACAAGGCAACGCATACATGTCCGTAATGATGACGGATAGGAATGCACGCCTGTAGATTCAACTTAACTCAAAACCGGGTAAGATTAAAATATCTTGGGTTTCCAACGACGGGTACTCGAATTCCTAAAGATCTAAGGGCGAACCTCACATTTTTAGGGTGGAATTCTGAGGGTTATTGTGCTAGTCATATAAATTCCTATCCATGAAAGACGCTATTAATACTAGGGTTGTTTTCGGCTGGTATGGTCGTAAAAAAAATTTTTAAATTTGGGTTAAAAAATCACCTTTTATGTAATGTTTCGATATATTACCTTTCGATATATTACCCATCATTTTAAGGACAAAGCAAATGGAAAATAAAAGAATAGTTTCTAAGGCTTATTTTCCCCCTACGCTTAAGTTGAACATTGTCTCCAATGTTCTATAAAGGTACCCATAAAAACAAATTAAAGGGAAAAGAAAACAAGGAAAAGAAACTAGTACTCCCTTAGTTTACTCAATAATGGAAAAGAAACATGCGATAACTGGTTAAATCGTCCTCCAAGAATTATCCAACGAAACTTTCTAAGAACTTCCAAGCCTCTTCTCATCAAATATAACCTGTAATCAAAGATAAAGACAACTACACCAAGCATAAAATGTGTGATATACAAATATACAATATGAAATTATGGTTGACTCGATAAAGCAGTAAAGATAGGATGAGAGAATTATCAAATTTATTGGTTTTGCAGGTTTATAACAGAAGAGTACATAATTTGAATGTTATGCAAGTTTTATTTTTGAAAATAATTAAAAACTTTTTTGGACCTGGGCGTTTTACGCCGTCAGGAAAATCCTGACCCCGTCACAGGTGTCATGGTGACGGCATCACGTGTAAATCGTGACGCCGTCTCCACGTTCTGTGAAAATGAAATTTTTGTTTTTGATGAAAAATTTCCTGCACTTGATACTATAAGTTAATTCCTGTACAAATGGCTGCATAAAATCTGGGATTTGATAATTTACTCATATGACTTGACACTGACGCGAATTAATCTAAACAAATTATTTAACATGCTTGAACTTGGTTTAAAAACCGAATAGATTCCCTTACACTTATTATTTGCAAAATACTTTTGATTGAAACCAGGACGAGGTTAAAAACAAAACAAAGCATGATTACAAGATTGGGGTTCGAACATGATAGAATAAAATGAAAAGAATAAAACACATGACACTCCTAATATGCGGGAAAAGTAAATATTGGGTTGCCTCCCAAAAAGCGCTTGTTTTTGTTCGAGTCACGAGCTTGACTCTACCCTTATTTAACAGATAAAAGGGAGGGTTCCCCTACACTTGAGTTCAAGTGCGGGTGATAGTAACTGTACACACCATTGTGGTGAGAAGGAGTCACATGCTGAAAAATTGGTTGCTGAATTACATGCTCCAAATTGTGTGTTTCTTTAATCCTAACATTCTCTACTTCTTTTGGCCTAACGTGTGAGTTAAGTTCCCTTCCTAGAAAAGAAACTTTCTTAGATTCTAATTCCAAATCATCTTCTATCATCTCCAATTTCAAAAAATCAACACCTAGGGATCCACTTTGTCCTAATAAACCCGGTTTAAATCCATAATGTTTCTTGGGGTCGCCAATGCATGGGTGATAATAGCAATACGTATCCTTAGGGTGGAAAGATGCCACGTGAGGTGAAGGCGGTGTATGATTGGTCAAATGATCTACTTCCTTCATCCTAAAACTATCCGGACTATGTGGTTTAATGGGTGGTTTGGGGCCTCTTTCATTTCCTAGACTCGCATCTAAGGATGAACAATTAGGTAAGGGTTGTGGTTAAGGCTTCAGTTCATTAAACATAGGAACTTCCTTAGAACTAAGAGGAATGTCATGATTACAAGTATTCCAGCCTAAATCCTCTAATTGTGTTTCTTCTAAAGGTTTTACCTGTATTGGGGTTCCTAAAGCCTCTTCTACTTCTTCCGGGTAAGTCACGGGCGGTGTGTATACCTCAAATGATGGAAGGACTTGTGGGGTACTTTGTGGGCTTGGATTATCTACCTTATCCTTCATCATATCTAGATCATTTATAGGCTCATCATATACATCTAACCATGACATGCACTTAGGTATCTTAACTCTAACCACCTCATTCCTAACCAAGTAATCCTTTAAAATTTTTATTTTTTGGCCAGAAATAGAGCTTGTTGGGTTGCTACATTTTTTTATCATATTGGGCACAATCCTCTATGGCATACCATGCTCCTATATCACTAAACTTCCTAAGATCCCCTTCTGCTGCCAAATTAAAGATATGACAGGATAACGAGTCGAGATGTTTAAGAAAGATTTCAATTAGGGTCCATATACTAAGGCCATGATTCAGGACTGTGGAAAACTAGGGGGTTAAATAGGTTTCTTATTAATTGTTACCTTTTAAAAATTTGTTTGAAACTATACGTGAAATGACTATGATATTGGTATTGGTATATGATGTAAATGGAGAGTTAGAAAGAGATAACCAAGACACAAGTATTTATAGTGGTTCGGCTACAAGAATACCTTCCTTGCCTTACTCTACTCCCCGAGTCACCTACTCAAGAGTTTATAAACACTAGTCACCGTACTCCTTCCAAACGGCAAAGAAGCCTCACAATGTTGCTTATACCTCTTTTTTGGTACAAAGCTAAATACCGGATTCTTCACACGGTAGAATCAAACCAACACTACTACACTTGATTTACAATGATAAATGTAACTAACAACTACAATATGATGCTCAAGATTCAGCAATGTGATCTTGATGATGCTATGGAGATCCGAAACAAGATGCTTGAAACTTGATCGTCTTGAAGGGGTGTTTGGCAATTTTCTTCTTTGAAGTAAATTACCTACAAAATGCTAAAGGAAACTATGCAAGAAATAAAGAGAAAGATCTGATGATTAGAGAATATTTCTAAGTGAGAAGGTGTGAGAAAACATGAGAAATGGCTTGGTATTTATAGCCAAAAAAAGTACTGTAGCCCGGTTCTGCCGGTTCTATTGATGAATGGAACCGGTAGCAAAATCAATGGAACTGGCCTACAGTATCCAAATCCGAATTTTGATTTGAAAAATCTTGAGAGATCATGTGAAATTTTATAAGATTACCCTTGGATTTGCTGCATTTGATTAGGTCATGTATGATGTAAACAAAATAGAAATTAGAAAACATTTTTGTGTATAGTTTAGGTTTACATAAAATAATGTATACACATTTTTATGACACTTTGTGATTTTCTAAAAGCTTATGTTTTTTGAGATGGTTTTAGCACAATGTTTCTTTATGTTTTGTCATCAATAAAACTAGGAAGGTCGACATAGAAATAAACATATTTTATGGGTTTATTTGTATTAACAATCTCCCCCTTTTTGTTGATGACAAAACATAATGATTTAAAATACAAAGACTGATTTTCAATTGTTTAAGATTTATTTTAATCCATTGTTCTTCTCCCCCTTTTTGTCGAAACAAAAAGATGGAATAGGTCAATCTAGGTCTGCTGATTCTAGTATAATCGGTAAGCTCCCCTTTGAGAGGTGCATAGAAATCTGCAAAACAAACAAGTTAAATAGGATGGGATATGCTCCCCTTTGCTATGTAGATGGCTGGCCGGTTATGTTCCTAGAATAGAACTGGCTTGTTATCGAACAGAACCAGCTGACTTTTAGAAAGTTAAATCCTTTGAATTTTAATCATATTTTTGAATGATCACACATTATTAATAGGTTCAAAACTAGAAGCAAGACAAATATTTATTCATGGAAAGGAGAACATTAAGGACATTACATCATAATAAAAAGGAACAAGAGATTCTTAACGAATCAACTATTTTATTATACTTCTAAATTTTATTCTAAAAATTATGCGAAAGGACATTGAGGCGATCGAGAATGTGGTTGAGAATGAATCTCACTTCTCCTTGGAAGTTTTCGACGATGGCTTGAGTTCGTTGGTAATGCTCACAATATATTTCGTGAGTTAGCATGGGGAAAGGATTATTACGTCCCAATGGCGAAAGTGGTGGGTTGATCAAGGGTAGATTTGAAAGATGTAGTGGTAATGGTGGAAGAGGTGGTTCCATGTCTGGAGCAAGAGAGGGAAAGTTTAACTCAATGGGTGGAATGGGAGGTGGTTCATTAGCCATATGCTTAATGGTGTCAAATGATGGCCGAGGCGGTGGAGGATTAGTTATCGAGGGTGGAAGTTCTATGAGGTAGTCAAGAAAGGCTTGAGGTGAGGTAGGAGGAGTAGAGAATAAAAGTTCAATGGGATCAAGATTGATAGCTAATGGTGATGTGAGTTTTGTAGGTTTAGTTGGTACCGGAGGTGGCGAGGTCAATGGTGGAGGTGTTGATTTAGGAGTGAGTAAAAGATTGCCATTAGAGGTTGCCGAAGGGATGATCGGTGAGAGTGGTGGAATAGAAGTTGGAGAAGTTGGTGGAGGTGCCGATACATAGTCCGTTGGTGGTGAAAGAGATTGATAAGGTGGTGATGATGTTCGAGGATTGTTAAAACAACATGGTCAGACACTAATTCTAGCGGTTCTTTTTATGTTAGTTTTCTTATCTTTAGTCATTGTTAAGATATTTGGTGATGTTAAAACTTTGGATGAGCTCCTTTTATAGGAGAAATTTAAAGTAATTTAATGCATTTCTTGTTCATTAGGAGAGAATCTAATCATTGGATTTGTCCTATAGTCAACCTCTATGCCCTATAACTGATAGATATGAATTGGAGGGAAAAAATGAAGGAAAAATTCGTATTTGAAAATGTAGTAAAAGTATGCCGGTTCTGCTTGTTGCGGTTGTCGTAAGGGACTTCTACAAGAAGTTTTACAACTCCCTAGGCAGTGTACCTAATCGTTGTAGTATAGTATATGCAAGACTCGGAGGTTGTTATCGTTCTCTAGGGGAATAGGTTGGGAAGACTTGATCACGGTCTAACAGAATTCTAAGGGTTGAGAGAAGATTATTTTTATGTTTTTATATTTTATGAAAGCAGTAAATCATATGTTTGAGAGGTTTGGTTGGTTTAGCTATTAAACTAAATAATAAACTAAGCTACTGGTAATAATAATATAATAAAATATTGTGTTTATTTAATCATGTATTACTCCCTAGATTGCTTCTCCTAGTGTTGTTGCTCTGTCACACTTGTGATGATCTATGTAATTATTTCCTAAGTCATGAACGAATTACACGAACCCGCTGTCTATTTAATATTTCGTTAAGGCAACACACAAGTAAGGTAGTATGAAGACTATTACAAGGCCCCTAATGTAATATTAAATGCATTTGGAAAAAATTAAGAGTGGATCAACCATATAATAAGTGGGCAAGGTAGTATTTAAGAACGTGTTACCAAGCTGGATGGAATCCTTTCACAAGAATCATGTTTTCCTAGACATATCAACAACGATACTGACAAAAGCTGGTTTTCTAAGACCTAACATGCATATTCATCACAAGAAGCAACACCACTAAGATCTACATCCTAGGTTTCATATAATCATAAATAAACACAATAGAAGGTTTAGCCAAACATGTTAAAGATAAAGCAAGAACAGATAAGAATCATACAACAAGACATATTGAATGATTAAGATAGTCTTAGTTGATTAAAACATGAATTAAAGGAAGTACAATATGGTTTTAAGGCCCTAAAATCGTCCCTAACAGCTGCTAAACGAACTAGGGTTCATCCCTTTCTTTTACTCTAAAGTTACACACTTAAAACCTTAATTTCGGGTTTGTATATATAGGAAAATTGCTGTGACGGCGTCGCGTTTTAATCGTGACGCCATCATGAATAGAATATTCTAGATAATGGGCTAGGTCGTGCATTCTGACACTATCTTGAGATCTTGTGACGCCGTCTTGGTATGGATTGTGAAGGCGTCACCTGTAATCTGTGACGCAGTCTCCAGCCTCTGAGTAGAAATTCTTGAGATGTTGGTGTAGGTTCGTAGTCTTGTCCGTTTCTTCTCCAAATGAGCCCAAGTCACATGTATTTCCTCTAAATGCCTTCCAAATTTTAAATACCTGAAAAGGAACGATTAAGTACCTATTTTGAGCATAAATGCATGATTTAGGAGGTTAAACGACCCCGAAAAAGTGTATAAAATGACACCTCGTTAGAATTATAGAAGAGGCCCTGAGTTTACTTGGGAGCGCGAAGATCAAATGCAGAAAAAGTACCCTCATCTCTTCGCTAACCCTTCATCTACGTCACAAGCAACGTCTTGAGCTTTGAGGGAAAAGCTCTTTTAACGGGGGAAGGATGTCACACCCTGTAAATTTCAGGTCATTATTTTAAACTATTCCGTTCATTATTTTGACTTTTATGTGTTACGTTTAAATTTGACTTAAAACTAGGAAGTTATCCCGCGTAAAACTAAAAATCTTTATCGGATGCATTCCGACGTCGAACTGAGCTTAGTCTATTCATATTATATGCATGATTTTATCATTTTAAAGTGTTACGTAGGTTACGTACACTTTTGTTATCGATTTCTATGATTTCCGCGTACATTTTTCATTTTTCGCGTTTTAGGTCAAACGAAACCCTAGAAACTTACCACCTTTGCATGGAAACCCAAAATATCAACCATTATTATTACTCTTGTCAAATTTTCGAAATTTCCCTCCCCTTAGTCTTCAAAATTTCGAAAAATGGAAGAACATTTTTAATTTTGAAAATATCATGCATGTGCTAGTGGTAATTAAGGAAAGTGACATTTTTGTATCCATCTCCCATGCACCAACATGAGCTTGTGACTCTTACACTTATCTTATCTTCTTATACCAAGGGAGGATCACTAAACCACTAGCAACAATTTGAATTCAAGTCTTTTATTTCCAAATGGCTAGAAGAAAATTGCTCTTGGTCCCTTCTTGCTCCCAAAACCTACGAACCAATTAGACCCTAAGGGTGTGGTTTAAGTCACTTAGCTTGAACCAAGGAACACCCTAAACCCTTAAGTTTTCCTATAAATACCAAGCATTTCCCTACTTTAGGGTTTCACTTATTCATTCAAGCCTCCAAAAATTCCTTCTTTCCCATCTCCCTCTCTTGAAGCTCACAGACAAAAACACCCTTATAGAGGTTTAGTTTCCTTTGATTTCTAGCAAGATCTAAGTGTTCTAGGTTGTTAGTAAGGGTTATCTAAGGTGTTTTTAAGTGTTGGTTTGTTGATTTAAATGGTTTATGTTCAAGATCAAAGTTAGGGTTTCATGGGTTTTTATTTGTTTTTCAAGATCTAGGTTTATATAGTTTAGATCTTGTGTCTTCATCTTGTTCTTCATACTTGTGAGTATATTCTTGATCTTTCTTTTGATTTTTCTTTTAATCTTAAGTTCTTATTCAAATATAAGACTTTATGTGTTTGTGAATATTTTTAAAGTGAAAATGAGATGAGATCTTGTTATTTTTGTAAAATGAAAGTAGTAAGTTAATAGTTTTGCGATTAAGGTGAGATTGAGATGAAAAGTGTATTGCAACAATGATGAGGTTGGGATTAGGATAGTTTTTAAGTGTGGTTTTGATGATGGATTAGTAGTGAATGGGGATTAGGATTAGACTAGGCACTATGGTGAAGTTTGGATTGATTTTTGAAACGATTTGAAAATACATGTGGGTTGTTTGAAATTTATAATGGGGTTAAAGGGTGATTAAGAATGTTTTAAAGTGTTACAAGTCTAAGACTATGATAGTTAATGATGTTGGGAATTATAGATTTGATGAGACAAAAGAACAAAAGAATGAAACAAGAAGGACTTAATCGACAGATTGGGAAGTAATATAAGGATATCGTATTTGAACCCTGGCATCTAATCTCCCTTTTCACTTTTCTTCTCTAGAACCACTGCATATGAATTCGAATGGAAGTTTTCACTTCCACTTGTTCGTCCCTAAATATCACGATGAATAGGGTTGAGTCAGCTAGAGACTCGCACAAAAACTATAACGCTTCGTGGTGACAACCATGCTTGTCCTTAGTAGTAGTAAAATATTTCTAATAAGTGTGTATAAAGGAGCCTCGCTCTTCCTTTCTTGAGTTTTGTGTGTTGTGGTTTTGAGTGTCCACTGATTGCCGCGGATTATGATAAGACTCTCGTGCTCGTGGTTTTTGGTCCATCGTTCACAAATTAAACCACGATCTCCAATCCTTCCTTGCTTATATATGTGGAATCCGATATCCAGATCTTATTGATTAACTGTTTATCTATACATAATTAATAAAAAGACTTTAGATTGCGTAAGAGACCCCCTTAATATTTGGATTATGCCTTGTAATTAGTATGGGGTGACAGTACTCATCATTGAAGAGAATGTGTGTTTCTAGTAATGGGGGATCTTTCGAATTCGTTCTAACTTTGCATTTTCCTTGTCTTTACGTAACCCCTCCCGTTTTCAAACTAAAAAATAAACAAAAATATGCCAAAATTAAAAAAATTTCTAAAATAGAATAAGTGTTTTGACACGATGTTTTGTCTTTTTAAGGAATAAATTTTGACTTGATTGAGCATGTTGCGCTCTAGCTTGCCCCTTAACTTATATAAATTTAAGATTTTTCTAGTCTTTTATACAAGAAGCTTTAAAACGCGAATTCTTATCTCTCGAAAAAGCCAAGAGTTTGCAAGTTTCCATAATAGACTTTAAATATCCAAAACTTGTTTTATTAGACTAAGCATTCGTAGATCTTTTTATTAAAGATTATAAATTTGCGAAGAACGAGAAATGATAGAGTTTTATATAAGTTTAGATGCAAAACCATGAGTAGTTTTCTCTTTAATGCTCATATAGGTTTAATTTGTGGCTTTTTTGCTCCCATCAGCTTAATAAACATTATATAATTGTTGAATAAATAAAGGTACTTTAGGTTTTTGCGATTCTTAGTTTAAATCACTTCGTAGAGATTCCTTCTGGTGAAATTAAGGTACACATCGAGGTCTTGTCAGTGTTGTGGGGAAATAGGCTACCGATTCCTGACGGCTCGCTACCGTTGTATAGGTAGTTAAAAGACCACAAGACTTGAAATTTGGCTAATAATAATAATGTTATGTAATAAACCGAAGCCGAAATGAGACCACTACCTCTTGTCGGCTCACAACCGATAAGGTAGTCGTTTAAAGGGTGGAGGTAATAATAATAATAAAAACTGTGGGCTGATAAAGGTTTACTGTCTCTTGCCGGCTCACAACCGATGTGACAGTCTTCAAAATAAGGCACATAGTAATAATAATCCGAGACTGATAAAAGTTTGCTGCATCTTGCCGGCTCACAACCGATGTTGTAGTCTTCTAAAAGGTCGAGGAATTTACCGAGGTCGAAATAAGACTACTGGCTCTTGTCGGTTAGGACGCCCGATGTGTCAGTTGTTTAAAGGACCAAGGTTTAATAAAGTTGCAATAATAATAAGAATAAAGCCAAATTTTGACTCCGGGGTTATCTAAATAAAGCCTCCGTCTCTGGACTCGTAGTTGAGTTATTTCGGATGAAATAAAAAGGATAACCTCTAAATCATGCGAAATTAGAACCTTAATGTGGACCTTATTCTCACCATATCGTCTCTTTAGGAAAGGATTTCAAACTAATTGTGGTCTAAACCAGGTTTTACTTTATGTGAATAAGACATTAATTTATTTGTCACCAATAATGATAATAAAATCTTTAGAGGATTTAGGAATAAGGGAGCAGAAAGTTGCTATGCGTACACAATTAGTATTTATGAGTAGTGTTAGCATCGTAACTTGTATTTAACAATGATTTCATTTTTAAGCTTGGTTTTGGGCGTGTTTGAAAAAATCGAGGAGATGAATTATCCTTTAGTGTTCTTGTCCGTAAGTATGTTATGTATGAATGATAAAAATTAAATTCATAAAAATAGGAAAACGTGGGCGTTTCAACTAGTGATTTTTTTTTCCCCCCCCCTTTTTTTCTTAATTCCCTTTGATGAACACTTAGCTACTTTTCGAGGTAATTAGTCAAAGGGGGTTGAAATTTTTGGTTTTCTAAGTGTGTGTTTATGACATTGCGTGAGGACACATCAAAGTTAAGGTATGGGGGATTTTGGTATGTGCTTAAATACACATACCTTTTACCTAATAAAACGATCCTAAATGACCTAAAACAGATAAAAATATAGTATATTAATTATATATTTAAAAATATATTATTATTAATAATTTATTTATTTATTTATTTAAAAATTATATTTAATTATATATTTAAAAATATATTATTATTATTTATTTATTTATTATTATCTATTTATTTATTTAAAAATTATATTATTTTTTAAAAATTATATTATTATTATTTATTTTTATTTTTAAATTATATTAATTATTATTAATATAATTATATAATTTGTTTTTTCATTTCATTTTTTTCCAATCAAACACGCGATAGTTTTTACAAATTCCAATTCCTTCATATTCCAATTCATTAACATTCCAATTCCTTAACATTCCAATTCCTCAAACACATTCCAATTCCAACAAAAACATTCTGCGAACCAAACGCACCCTAAGATTTAAGAAAATATCAGGATAACCAAGTGGTAAAAGATTTGGCATCATGCATAGTACACAACACTGAGGTGACCACGGAATCTTCCAAGAAGAAACGCTTTATATAGTTTTATAAAAAAATGTAATCACATAATTTCAAGCCAGAAAACACACTTTTTCGTTTTTTTTAACAATATTCTTTTAAGTTGATGATTTTCATGTCGTCGACTATCTTAAGTAATTGCGAATGACTATAGATCAATGAGATTTCATATTATGCTCGGATGTGAGTTAAGGAAGTGTGTAGTAGTGCACACTCGTTTGAGCTAATATGTTTTCCACCACAAAAAAGACACAGGGGGAAAGGGGCAGAGCCCCTTGCGAGGTCCAAAGGCAGTTGTGACTCGTGTTTTTATCCAACTTTAACTGCCATTAACTCTCAACAAGAATTTGTATCTTAACACATACTTTGATCTCATTAAAACATACGAAAATTCATATGATCCCTCTTTGTTCTTGTTTAGTTTTCTTGTGCCTAGAAACTAAGTGTGCTTCTTGAATTATCCTGATAAGGATTTTGTGATACACATTCATTGTAGGGTCGAAATACTTTATTCGAAAAGTAAACACACATGATTTGAGAACATATTTGATATTATCATCACATGTTATCCCCATTTTCTAACAAACGAACAAGGTATTCTATGATAATCATGGTTGGAGGAGATACTATGAAAGAGTTGACTTCTAAGTTTGGGAAACTCGATAAGTTTGAAGGGAATGATTAGACGATGGCAGAAAAAGATGCACTTCCTTTCGATAACATTAAAGGTTGTGTATGTTATGTCTACCCATATATCAGGGTTGTTGGAGGATGATACGCTCGAAGCAGTCAGATACACATCAGTGTGGGAGAACAACGACTACATTTGTATAGGACACATACTAAACGGTATGTCTAATTCCATGTTTGATATTTATCATATGGTGGACTCTACAAATGAGTTGTCGAATTCTATTGAATCCAGGTACATGGCAGATGATGCTTCTAGTAAGAAGTTCCTTATAAGTAATTTCAACAATTACAAGATGGTCAACTCAAGGCTTGTCATTGAATAATTCAATGAACTACTTAGAATCCTTGGACAATATTCACAACACAATCTGAAAATGGATGAGTCAATATATGTTTCAAGTGTGATAGACAAGTTGCCTCCTTCATGGAAGGATTTCAAACACAATTTGAAACATGGTAAAGACGATTTGTCTTTTGTTCAACTTGGTAGTCACTTCCGCATATAGGAATCTCTAAGGGCACAAGAAAGTGAAAAGGGGGAAGGAAAAGAAGTTGTTCTAAAATATGATGGAAGATGGTTGAAACAATAAAAACAATAAACAAAACAAAGAAAAGAAACGTGGTTTCAAGGATAACAATGGTGGTTTCAGTTCCAACAAGAAGTCTCAAATGGCATGTTGGAAGTGTGGCAAATCTTATCACTTTAAGAGGGATTGTTGTAGTGGAAATAAGAAGGAAAAGCAAGATAAACAGAAACTGTTTGAAACAACTAAAGCATCACATGCTTGCAAACAGGAGGATGGTCAGTCGGTGAGTACCTATCTCTTAAAGATGATGGCTACGTAGACACGTTGGAGTGCCTTGGTTACCCCATGCCTCAAGAACCTAGTGTGAGTCTTATTTTGAATTCTCTCTCTAAGGACTACGAACAGTTCGTTCAGATTTATAATATGCATAGCATGATGAAGACTATAGTTAAGCTACATTTTATGCTCAAGCTGACTGAAGAAGGGATTCTTATAAAGGCTGATACTATAAAAGAAGGTAAGATCAAAAAAAAAATAAGAACAAACCGCGAGGTACTAAGGGAAGTGGTATATGAAAGAATAAACAAGCTTATGCTCCTAAGCTAAAGATCTCGACGCCACCTAAGAAAGAGAATCCAGAAAAGGACTCGATCTGCCATCACTGCAAAGAGGTGGGTCACTAGAGGAGGAATTGTCCTACCTATCTGGCTGAGTTAAGGAAGAAGAAAGTACTAGCATGGCTAGTACTTCAGGTATCTTCACAATAAAACTCTATTCTTTTCCTAATAAATCTTGGGTGTATGATACGGGTTGTGGTACTCATATATGTAATACTACGCAATGTCTTAGAACATTGAAACATGGAATTTTAAACATGTGTGTTGGCAATGTGAATGCGTGCAGCTGTCAAAGCTATTGGAAATTTTGATTTAGTTCTTCCTATTGGTTTACTTATTGCACTTCACAATTGCGATTATTCACCTTTTATTGTTAGGGGTGTTGTTTCACTTTCTCGTTTGGTTGACAATGGTTATATTCATACTTTTACAAATTATGGTATTTCTGTTTCAAAAGATGATGTGTATTATTTTAATGTTATTCCACGTGATGGTATTTATGAAGTTGATATGCATGATCTTGTATCAAACAATAGTTATATTTATAATATTAGCAATAAAAGAGCCAAACGTGCATTAGACTACCTATTTTTATGGTATTGTCTTCTTGGTCATATAAACATGAAGTGCATTGAAACGCTTCAACATGATGGGATCTTGCAACCCGCTGATGATGAATCTTTTGATAAATGCAAATCTTGTATATTTAGAAAGATGGTACGCAAGCCTTTCTTGTATCAAACAGAAAGAGCTAAAGAACTATTAGGACTTATACACACTGATGTATGTGACCCTTTTAGGACTATGTCAAGAGAAGGTGCTAGTTACTTCATAACCGTTACTGATGATTTCAGCTGTTATGGTCAGGTTTACTTGATGAAACATAAACATGATGTGTTTGAAACATTTAAGGTCTTTCAAAATAAAGTAGAAAATCAACTCAGAAATAAAATAAAGGCTCTTTGATTTGATCAAGGAGGTGGATACATGAGTCATGAGTTTGTATATCACATGAAAAGTTGTGGTATTGTATCTCAACTTACTCCACCTTATACACCACAACATAATGGGGTGTTTGAAAGGAGGAATCGAACTTTGATTGACATGGTTCGATCTATGGTGAATCAAAAAATTCTGCCAAAGTCTTTTTGGGGATATGCTCAAGAGTTTATCGCACGCATTCTCAACATGGTTCCAAAAAGAAGCTTGATAAGACACCATATGAAACATGGCACGGGAAAGCTCCTAATTTATCTTATTTAAGGTCTAGGGTTGTGAGGAACTCGTGAAACGAGACACGCCTGGAAAACTTAAGTTCAGATCTATTAAGTGTATCTTTGTAGGATATCTAAAGGAAACAATGGGTTACTACTTCAACAACCTAGAAAGGAACAAGATTTTAGTTGCTCGTTATGCAGAGAAGCAATTAGGAGCAATGTAGACCTTGAACCTATTCAAGAATAGAATACACAACCTTTTAAAAATACCAACGAACAACACAATAAGGTCATAAATAATGATGTTGAGCCCCATATTAAGATAGTTCCTATTCGTAGATCGAATAGGATACCTCAAGCACCTGATCGATATGGTTTCTATGTCGATGCTAAAGAGTATGAGTTAGGGGATCTTAATGAACCTCCAAACTATAAAGTTGCATTGTTAGATCCTAAATCTGATAAATGGGTTGAGGCTATGAATGCGAAAATGCAATCTTTAAAAGATAATCAAGTCTGGTGTTTGGTTGATCTTCCTCATGATGGTAGAACCATTGGGAGCAAATGTCCTTTCAAGAAAATACCGATATGGATGGCAAAGTACATACTTTTAAAGCTTGTCTTGTGGGAAAAGATTATACCAAAACCTATAGGGCAGATTATGAGGGAACTTTCTCTCCTGTTGTATACATTAGAGCTATAAGGATTATTTTATCCATAACCGCATACTATGACTACGAGATTGGTAAATAGATGTCAAAACTGCCTTCTTGAATGGATACCTAAGCGATGACATATATATGGTGCAACCTAAAGGGGTTGTGGATCTAAAACATCCTAGAAAAGTATGCAAGCTACAATGATCTATTTATGGATTGAAATAAGCATCAAGAAGTTGGAATAAAAGGTTTGATGAGGAAATCAAGAAAGTTTGTGGAGAATCATTTAACTCATCTAGGATAGTTTTACAAATAATATTGAATGCACAGCGGAATAATAAGAAAGCAATATTATCAAACAAGGTTTTCTATTAAACATTCTATTAATCTACTACCCCAAGGTCAAATGATCATTGGGGCTAAACTAACTAATACATATACTAACTAACTATTAGACTCTCATTAGAGAGATCTAACTATGATGGATGATATAAACCAGATGCCTATGACCCTTTATATAGGGGTTTACAAGAAAACCTAGCTTACATAGGAAGCTAACTTAATATTTCACATTAAGTCCTTGTTGTTTCTTCTTTCTTTATTTTTGCATAATTAGTTTTGTAATCATCAAAACAATCTTCATGTATGAAACAATCTTCAATGCTTTCGCTTGACTTAAGATCTCCTTGCACATGCCACCACATATAATAAGCTGCAAACCATATCTCTTGTAGTCTTCTTCCCTTTTTTGTAATCATCCAATAGGGGTCTTTTGTAGATATGCAACATGTAAACACTTCCCCTCCAGTGGTGCATGTAGATGGTTAAACATTTAATCATTAAGCTTCCCCTGAAACCAATATGTTTACCATCTCTTAAATCTCGAACTCTGTAGGCTCTATGTAGTGATCACTGATAAAGAAAACCGAGTATAACGAATTTGATAAAGAAGTTGAATCTCTCAAACTTGTGTCTTATGTCTTGCACTATCCATATGACGTCGAACTTATAAATAAATCTGTGAAATATAAGTAGACCGTAACCTCTTGACAATTATCCTCATCTTCTATGAGACACATACTAAGTGATAGCAAATATGAGCATTGAGCACCATAAGAAAAATCACATACCTTTGCTAGATTTGTCAAGTCTTCGTCAACACCGTTTAAGCACGAACAAGTTATCTTTAAAGTCAATGTCCTGCTACAAACACGACTTTAAGATATAATAAGAACACGCATCTATGAAACTCAACTACAACATCAAATAAGTGATAATCAGCTGTCTTCGTAATCACATCTTCAAATAATCTCCAAAACGAGCCATAAAATCAATAAGAATAAACTGAAATAATTTCAGTTTTGTCTGAGATCCAAACAAGTGCCAAAAACAAGTACTGTCTAATATCGGACAAGCCTAGCAGTACTAATGTCTCTTTTGTCCGATATCTGACAACAAGAGCAGTACTAACTGATTTTTATAGCAGTACAAACGAACTATCAAGTTAGCAAACCTTTTTCTGTCTCAAGACTGTTACCAATCTGTCACTAAATTGTCACTAGGCTGTCACTAACTCTGGTCTCCTTCCTTCTATGTTTTTAGTGACACTTTTAACTATCGTTGAACCGTCACTAATCTATCACTAATCCTGGCAGTACAAACCTTGGGTGAGCAGTATTAACTCAACAACTGGCAGTACTAAGTCTATAGAAGCAGTATTAAATCATGAACGACCAGTACCATTAAAACTAGACGAGCAACACTAATTAAATACACATATCACATACCATAACACCATACGTCCAATCATGAAGGCAAGCAAACCCTTTTCAAACCGTATACATTCCATTTATATCTGCTACCTTGGGTTTCTTTGTATATCACATCTAATATTTACTCCTGTATATATGGGAACTTAAAAAGCAATCCCTAAAACATAAGGATTTCATATCATAATAAATCCCATCCCAAAATCACGTATCACAGAATGAACAAAATGCTTAAAACTCTAAATAACATCATTCCATCATTCTTATATCCATACTTCATAACCTGTATAATCAATCAAGCAGGAGCACTAATATATAGAAACCCTATAAATTAATTACCTGCTCTCTTCTTTCATCACCTATTGTATACTAATCCTTACCAACAGACCTGCTGTTTTACTTCAATTTAGGGTTGAGAACTCCATGATCAATTCAATGATCATCATCATGACATCAAAACCATCATTCCAAACCAATAACAAACCGGACAACATAATCATAACAGATATATGACAACCCAACAGATCCTTGAAAATCCAAAACCTGCTAACATCAAACCATATACTTGGCAGATCCAGACGTGAAAGTAACCTGTTGTTACTTCTTCTTCACATAAGGGTTTTATCATTATGAGCACAACAACATCAAATATATGGTAGCCTTAATAAACTCAACAATTTAGGGGTTTCTTATAACAAAAACCTATCAATCATTAAACTTGCCTGCTGTTGTTGATTCAGAACATATACTTGCTGCACCTTGTTCTTATTCATAATGATTTCCTGCTGTGACCAATGAGTGTCGTCCATCTTCTACTTCTTTGTATCGTCTTGAAATCACAACAGCTTTAATAACAGCAGCATCCGTGAACTTTGTTTTGTGAACATATTTAGAATTAGGGTTTGCATAAAAACCCTAATTGCACCGTCATTATTTTCTTCATAAAAACCTTGTATAAACCCTAGATATCAAGAGCAACCCGCTCTGATACCAATTATGGAGAATCATTTAACTCATCTAGGATAGTTTTACAGATAATATTGAATGTATAGCGGAATAATAAGAAAGCAATATTATCAAACAAGGTTTTCTATTAAACATTATATTAATCTACTACCCCAAGGTCAAATGATCCTTGGGGCTAAACTAACTAATACATATACTAACTAACTATTAGACTCTCATTAGAGAGATCTAACTATGATGAATGATATAAACCAGATGCCTATGACCCTTTATATAGAGGGTTGACCAAAAAACCTAGCTTACATAGGAAGCTAACTTAATATTTCACATTAAGTCCTTGTTGTTTCTTCTTTCTTTATTTGTGCATAATTAGTTTTGTAATCATCAAATCTCAGATCCCAATAAAGTTGGTTTCACTTAAAATCCTGATAAGCCATGTGTATATTTAAAAGCTAGTGGGAGTAATGTTGCATTCTTAATTTTATATGTCAATGACATAATAATCATGGGAAATAACATCCCAATGCTACAAGATGTAAAATCCCGGATTGGTAAATATTTTTCTATAAAAGACTTAGGAAAAGCAACAAACATCCTTGGAATCAAGATCATAATAGATAGATCAAAGCGGTGAGTCGCATGCAAAGAGATAGACCAAACGTGGAAATATTCCAATGCGTGGAAATGCAAGAGAAGCCTAACTTGAGCAAGACTCAAGGTGCTTCTACACTTGAAGAGGTGAGTCGCTTGCAAAGGGTTCCTTATGCCTCGACTATAGGATCTATTATGTATGCAGTAAGATGCACTAGACCTGGTGTTGCCTTTGTGCAAAATTTATGTAGTCGATTTCAGCAAAATCCTGGTGAAATACACTATACTACTATTAAAATTATTCCTAAGTATTCGAGAAATACAAAAAGATGTGGTTCTTGTTTATAGGGGCAATCTCATAAATGAGCTCGAGTTACTTGCTATACTGATGTTTACAAAGACGATACAAAATCCCAATTAGGATATGTTTTCGTGCTTAATGAAGGAGCCGTAGACTGGAAGAGTGCCAAGCAAAGCACTATAGTGATGTCTTCTGCAGAATCCGAGTACATAGTTGCTTCAGAAGCTGCAATGGAAGTTGTTTAGATGAGGAAGCTTATTGATGGACTTGGAAGTATCGTATCAACTAATAAAGAACCTATAAAGATGTTATGCGATAATACGGGCGCAATTGCTATCGCCAGCAATCTCGGAATTATGAAGGGTGTCAGACATTATCAAATGAAATATCACTACATTCGAGAAGTTATCGAGATGGGTGAAATTGTCCTTAACAAAGTTCACACATATGACAACATAGTTGATCCGTTTAAAACGCAAGTGCCGTTAACCAAGCATAATAAACATACTATGGGGATTGGATTCGTTCTGCTAGCAGTCTCGTGTAGATCTGTGTTTTATTATTAGTATTTAGATAAATGGATGTAAAACGATTATTATTTTCTGAATGAATTAATATACTTGGTGTCACACCCCCAAACGAAGCCTGGACGGAATACATGTCCGAGGGCGTGACGTCATAATATACATTACATAAGATCAGGGAAAGGACCACTATATGGACGCTTGTAAAAGTAAACACCGTTGCAATTGATAAAATACTTTAAGTCATTACATAATTCAAACGAGTTTAATAGTAAGAATGCGGAAGCTTAAGAAATTATTTTTAAAAGAAAACAGAATTTAATGATAGATAAATGTTCTTGAAAATCTGAGCATGCATGAGACACCACATTGCACTTCAAGAATAGATCCAAGCTAAGCACCTAAGAAAAACATGCTTAAAATATCAACATAAAGTTGGTGAATTCATAGGTTTGAATTGGTAATAAGAATGGACCACAAGTTTGCAAAACGTATGTGACTATTATAACAGATACAATATCACACGAAAAGGTATTTACATTGCACTAAGCTCATAACACTAAGGCTCAATAGGATTGGAAGCAAGCATAATGCCAAATAAAACTTGCCCTAACAGGTGCCCTAACAGAACAACATCTTAACCTTCCAACATGGTATACGTCCGCCGATCTAGTAAGCGATACTTACTCGGACGGGGATTATCAGTCCCAATAGATCTTTTTACAACACTCGTGCTTACTTAACCATAACGGGCAGTTAAGAAATTAAAGGTTCATGATAACTCGGGCATTAAAAGTTTCAACGCTACTTAGGCTACACGTAAACAGGATTGGGAAATCGTAAAGCATTTGTGTTTAATGTTTGAAAACAAGCAATGTTTCTCACCCCAAAGTAGTAAAGTAAAATAGTAAAACATGGGGCTATGAACTCACCTTAGCAAGATAAGTGAATGATTATCACGTAAACGAAGAACGATACACAATCCTAGCCGCGACCTAAAGGGATGACGCGTCTTAGGAAAAAAATAGAATATACGAAACCAAGTACGTAACGCTTATTAGAGAAAGAGACATCCATGTGTGTTTGTGTTTTAGTTTATTTAATAAAACATGAATAAATGAAATTATAAAGTTTATCATTAAGTCTCGCTGTTAATCCAAAAGTTACTATATTTAGAAAGTTTCCATTTAAGGAATGTTTAAGATTTCTGGTCGTTAATATCGTTCCTTATATTTGTTAAGTCCATATTTCCATAAACGCACTATCTAAACCTAAACGCCCAACTTCTATGTCCATCTCGCTAATATATATCAAAAGTTACTATTTTTAGATGTTTCCTGTTTTAAAAATCCCGACAATATGTTTGCGATGCTTCCAATGTTTCTACTTAATATACTAGTGTTACTATTTGTTTCGCCATTGTTTTAAAAGCTTAAACATGTCCAAAAGTGTCCAAAACCCATTTTATTATTCCAAACAGCAACTACATTAAAGTGTTTTGCCAAAAAATGTTCCAAACTTCATTCAGCCATAACTTGGCCGTTTTAAGTCTGTTTTTGATGATCTTTATATCAAAACGACCGGGGAATCATTTGTTGATAAGAATCGTTTAGCCCATCTAGGATCGTTTTACAGATAATATTGAACACGCAGCGGAATAATAAGAAAGCAATATTATCAAACAAGGTTTTTCATTCAAACGATTTCTATTTACCCCAACCTATAACATGGGGCTACACCAACTAATTATGGTGTACTAACTAACTAACTAACTAGACTCTCATTGGGAGAGTTCTATGTATGATGGATATGTAAAACCTATGAGTCTATGTCTCTTTATATAATAGAGACCATAAGACGTTACAAAGGAAAACTTAATTGACACTTATCAACATTAATTAGTATTCAAACCACATTAATGATATTTATTATCATTAATACTAATTAATGACATTAATTAGTATTTATCATTAATATGATGAGATTGACCACATTAATGACATTAAT
>BQNB010009724.1:0-77792 GCA_026074375.1 Tanacetum coccineum
TCGATACGAAGAGGTTCAACAATAACTGGTGAAGCTTCTTGTTGAGGCAAATTTGGATTACGAGACTGAGATCGAGTGCACATGCACAAAATAGAAATTCAAAAAGAAAATTACACTAAATTTTTTTTTATTATTATTTTTATTTTTGTTTTTCAAAAATTTATTCACAATTTATTTTAACGGACAATTGAGAGAGACGACTTAAACCAATTAATCGATCCTACTTCACAGTAGCTCCCAATTCGAAAAACGCACGATTGCACTCCTTTCGGGTCGTAGTTCCTTGGAACAACCCTCCTTATACCCACCGTCTAGTTTGTTAATCGAATCGAGGTGAGCCGTACCTCGTAAGTGATACAAATGGTAAGTCTTTAAATCTTTTGTTCGAGTGGGAACTCACTAGTTCACCGGAAATTATGATAATACCTCAATTGAGAATATTATATTTTGGTATTTTTACCAATTTATGTATTTTATTTCTTGTTTATGGACAATTTTTTTATATTTTTGATTTTTTTTTTTAGATTTATATGATATGTACTAGTAAAAAGAAAAGAAAAATATTTTTGTGATTTTTAAGATGATATATTCACAATAAGACAAACTTAAATCAAACGTAGGATAACAATCGTAGCACTAGCCTCCCCGGCAGCGGCGCCAAAAATTGGTTCTCGCAATATAGTATATATAAAATACTAGGCAAATCCAAACTCTTCACCCTTGACCAAGGTAAAAAGTCAAGACCTACCTAGAAATAAAATATATAAGAGAATCAATGATAAAAAGATTCCGGAAGTATGATTCCCGGGTCGTATGTCCCAACGAGGCTGCAATTGAAAGTTGATCTTGGTTTGATTTAGATTGAGTGAGAATGATTTTGATTGATTATAAGTCCTAACAACTACGGGAAGCAAAATTAGGTATAAGGAAACCCTAAATTACAATCTAATAGAACAAAACCTAAAACGGGCATGGAAAATGAGGGGAAAAACCTAAATTATGCAAAATTTTAACCCTACCAGCAGGAATGATGCACTACCAGCAGAAACGACAATACTACCAGCAGAAACGAGGCTCTACCAGCAGAAACGAGGCTCCAAAACAGCTGATTTTAAAAAAATCGTTTTTAGCCAAAACTCAAAACACGAAAATTGTTCGGGACATGTTTTTAAGATACTTTAATAAAGGCCCCTTATAAAACTACAAGCATTCAATAAAGCCCAAAAGCCAAACGAGTGCTGATTGCAGAAAGTTAAGTTTGATTACTTTTAGTAAATAAGCTGTAAAAAGCTCAAAATTAAACCAAAATGAAAAAGGAAAGATGTTTGGGAAAGCTTATATGTTGGTTAATCTGATTCCAAAAAGCCTTTTCAACCAAAAACAACTTAACTCAACTCAATTTGCATCAAAATATAGTTCACTCTAACTTTTTCTAAAATAGCCATAAATGAAAATAAGCTAAAATCCTAAAATAAGCCAAACTGGAGAGTGCTTTTTGAAATAAGCTCACTAATGAGTCCTTATTAAAGCCCACTCGTAACTTTTTGAAATAAGCCTTGAATAGCACATAAGCACAAATGACCTAAACTCCTATTTTTTTGGTTATACTAAAAATAAGCACTTTTGAGCTTAAAACACAATGAGCAAGCAATTGGATTCTTATGATGTTATAAGCTAAAAAACAGATGGAGGATTTTAAGCTCAATGAACAATAATTAAAGACTCAAAAAAGATATTTTGAACACTTAATAAGCCAGGAATGTGCTTATGAAAAAGCTAATTATCCCTTTTTTTAGATCTCATGCAGATTCATACTTAAACTTTAAAACACAAATTGCACATTTACAACAAACCTTACCCAATGATTATAAACACTTAAAATTAATATGCAAACAAAGCTTAATATCTACTTTAAGCAAA
Source organism: Tanacetum coccineum (assembly GCA_026074375.1). Lineage (NCBI taxonomy): Eukaryota > Viridiplantae > Streptophyta > Magnoliopsida > Asterales > Asteraceae > Tanacetum > Tanacetum coccineum. The sequence goes on from BQNB010009724.1 coordinate 1,921, forward strand.
ACTAAAAAAATAAGCACTTCTACTAAGCAACATTCAACAGGTTCACAAAATAAGCTAATATTAAAACTTGGAAATTGAATTCAACAAATAAAACTTGATTAAAGCTTATAAGACTAAATAATAGCTAAATGGAAATTTATCAAATGACCACAACCCATTCAAGAGCCAAAATGACCCATTTTCAGTCTTGACCCAAACACCCCTTTAAGATTATGAATCTATTTTTAAAACTAATTTAGAGGATTTAGGCCAAAGCTTTTAAAGACAAAAGATTATATGAACATATTAAGCACTAATGAACCATTTTCAACAGAAATTAAGCACTTAGATAAGCTGAATAAGCAAAAGGCAATTTTAGCTAAAAATGACATATTAAAAGAACAAGTATAAATAAATGATACAAAAGCTTAAACCAAGGAAAATTAAGCATATATTAACACTATTAAGCAAGATAAGACAGAAATAAACAATAATAAGCAATGCTACAGTAACCTTAAAGAAAAGTGCAAGAATTAAATAAGAGACTTACAATGAACCTCTAGCTAAACAAGAGGACCAAAGGGCAGCTATAAGTCCCCGCTTATTAATAAGCTAGGGTATGAGTCCAATTTGGTTTTCCATTACAACCAACTTCCAAAATGCTTTCCACAATTCAAATGCAAAGGTAATTCAGGTTATTAAACTGGTTTGCAGAATTTAAACTTAGTTAACACTTATTTAGCTCAAATAAAGAGCTTAGAGACTCTTCAGAGCTTATGAGTAGCTTTAAAACAAACTTAAGGTAATGTAAACTTGGAACACGAATTGCAAAACAAACTGAAATTTCATTAAACTTGGTACCTTTAAATTGCAGAGATAGGAAAAGTTTTTTTTTTTATATTAAAAACTAAAAATTTACACCCTCCTTACATGTGCTCACTAGCCCTATTTTATACAAAGGAAAGGTAAATCAGCTGAAGTTACAATGAGTCTATTTATAGCCGAAGTCTTCCTTGCAGCTTGTGCTTCTTTTGAAGAGCAAAAACAAAGTGTGCTAGTTGTGTGAGGTGAATCTAAAGCAAATCCCAGCCTTTGATTTCTTTTGAGCTTCTTTGGAGACAATCTCAGCCATCGAAATGCTTTGGGAATGGAGAGGGATTGCCAACATGGACTTTATAAAGCTGGGGGGTAGTAGTAGGGTGTTGAGTGATTTTTTGCAGAGAAGTATGGGAGCAAAAACAGGGTGCTGGCTGGTTTTGGTATTGGCGGGAAAGCTGGGGAAAGGGTTTATACAAGTTGGGTTGTGACAGAGAGAGGTTGAAGATGATTAAAGGAATGTTTGGTTTGTGTACAAGAAAGGCCCCTCCACATCACTCTTCTTTTCATTCTCTATTTCCCCTTTTCTTTCTTTTATAAATGAAGTTCCCCAAATTGGCATAATCAGCCCCCGTGGTTTATATGATAATATAACTTAGGGGTTTGGCATTTTTGACCCCTCAAGTTATATTTTTCTTTGCTTTTTCTTCTCGGAGTTGACTTGACTTTGATTGGGCTTCGTCTTCACACACTTTTCCATCCCGTGTCCTGTTTTGTCGCTTTTTGCTTGGTTTTTCGTCTTTTTGTGAGATATCCGTTCCTGCACAACACAATTAGCAAAACAAGCATATATTTGGCATTTTGAGTCCGTTTTTGGTTATTTTAGCTCGTTTTTAAAGGTAAAAGGTATGTGTGATTAAGCACATACCAAAATCCCCCAAACTAAGATGTTGCGTGTCCCACGCAATGCTATGAAGTAAGCACTCGAGAAAACTAAGAATCTCGATCCCCCTCGACTAATTACTTCGAAAAGTAGCAAAGCGTTCGCCAAAGGAAACTAAAGAATCAATAGCCTTGACAAGTCCCGTTTTCACCATTTTTTATATGTACACTAACTATCCCTAATATTTTTGGATTTTCCTTTCTTTTTCTTTTCTTAACTATCTGTTTGACTTCCTTTATTTTATCAACATTGGGATCATAGAATGAGAAGCGTCCATAGAATATTCTAAGGATGTCCTGGCGGATAAATTCATCGTCCCCGATTTTTCACTAGATCCAAACCAAGCAATTAAACAAGATCATTGTTGATATAAGTTTAGATGTTAAGCCCTCATACTTATGACTTGTGAACTTTTTACTCCCAACATGGATATATGATTTGAATGTGTGTGCTCGTTTTAACTCAACCATAGATCAACTTATTTTCATAGTCATAATTCAAGATGAATCACGACTCAAAGCAACAACTTATTAGGTACTTGTAACTTGATTTTAAACCATAGAACTTTTTGCAACATATTTATCATTTTCATAAGTTCTTAAAGCTAGGAATGTGTTGCATAGTTTGAACACCTACCTAGGCCTCGCTCCCTAGTAGGATATCACAACCAACGACCGGTGTTCTTAGTTTGAAAACCCACCCCGTTGCTAGCGTAGTGGGAAATCACATCAACACCTTCTTCCTAATATGGCTAAGGATCGGTGTCTTAGTTTGAACCCTCACCTAGACCTTTCTTCCAAGTGAGATATCACAACACACCAAATCCCTAGAAGTAAAGACGTCTTAGTTTGAACCCCCACCTCGTGGTTAGCGGAGTGGGATATCACGACACATCTTTTACTAGCTCCATATGATCAAATGTATGCTTCATTGGCATAATTACAATATTCGTGCATTTTTGCATTCATACTTCATTCATGCTTCTTTGGCATTTTATCTTTCAAAACCTTGCTTTTAAAGAATCAAGTTACAAATTTGAAGCTTTTTCTGAAAACATCGATTGACTTAGTTGAACAAGCACGTATGATTAGGTGGATTAGAAGCTTATGGGAGAAAAAGAACACAAGTTATTCATATAAGTTTTGAGACGAATCTTGCTTAACACATAAACTTATATTTAACTCTATCATTTCTTGTTCTTCACCTTTTTAAAATTCAAAGCAATAGAATTCGTGAAAGCTCGGCCTGAAGGAACTAGCTAGGGCTCAATACGCCCGATCGAGTCAAAAATTATTCTCATTCTACCCAAAAGAAAAGTCAAAACTGTGACAAAACACTTATTTTATTTTTGAAAATTTTTAAATTTTTCATTTTTTTGGTATTTTTGCAAAAATTTTGGTGAAAATACGGGATTACGTGGTAACAATGCTGCAGGCAACAATCAAATCGAAGATACCCCCCCAAACTAGTACTAAACATCGTCCTCGATGTTTTGAAGGGTACTACGTTATCCTAAGGCCGTTTATGAAGTATGCCAAATGATAAAACGTTAGTCGATTAGATTAGGATATCGGGATTCCCAAAATGAAGCTGAGGATTTGAAGCTCGAGTGATCGAATAGACAAAACCGAGAACACGAGAGCCTTCACAATTTCGAGCAAGACCTGGAACAATAAACAACAAACAAATTGAAACACGGGGATAGAATGACAAGATTCTCACAAGACAAACAACAACTTATTCATATAATTACAAACTACGGATAAGCATGGGTTGCCCTCCCACGAAGCGCCTTGTTTTTGTTAACCGAGTTCACAAGCTCGCACTCGACCCTGAATTATGGTCCATGGGGAAGCAAAGGAAGGTAAAATCATCATCGACTTTCGTTCAAGCGGTTTGGAATAAAACATTAATTTTATGAGAAGTTCCACTCAATGAGATACATCCAGGCATAAAAGAATTATTAAATTGAGATGTCCGGGATCAAAATGGTAATCTTCTTTCACTAGTGAGAGTGGAAAGATTTGGATGGACAAAGAGATACCGTGAGAAAATGCATAGAAAGGACCAACAACATACGCGAAGAGAGAAGATTGGTCATCCTCTAATGGTACATTTAACATTAGTAGTAGACAATTCTTACGATCCAGAGGTCAATAGTAAGTCAAATCTCCGGATCGGCTCAATCTTAAAATTTGAATCATTCAAGATTCGAGGAGAGGACATGTTGTGGCGAGTTCATCGGCGAACTCCCACGATATAAAGGAATCCTATCGGCAGGAGGAATTATGATCATTCGAAAGATCAATGATAAAACGAATCATATGAGAAAAATCAACATGAGTAGTGGTACTGCCACTACTCTATCTCTTTAAAATGATCGTTATCAAGTAGAAAGCCTTATAATCAGGAAGAGATTACTCAGAATGGAGTAGTGGGTAGGCCACTACTAATCGCTTTCAAGATTAATAGAAGGAAGTTTCAGTTTTCGGAATGAATTAATCAAAGGTGGTAGGCGCTCCTCAAGAAAAGGTTAGGTAATGTGGAGGTTAGGTCTTGGTCACAACATCGGATAAATGGAGTGGGATTTTCTCTTAATGCATCACGATCTTAGTCAATAAGTTAGCAATAAGAAGGTTGACATTCAACAATTTTTCACGGAGAATATCGTCTTTGATTATTAGAAGAATATCAGTATCAATCCCTCCAACTTTCGGGATAACAATCTCCACCACCTCTAAGCTGACGAGCTCAGAATCGGGAGGTGAAGCATCGACATACTCGATATCCTCACCGTAAGGAGAATCGTCATCACTCGAAGTAGAATCATTATTGAAATCGACAACAATCTCAGAGTGTTCTTTGAAAGCTTCAAGAGGGGTATGATTGTTACAAAGAGACACATCAGACACACTGTCAGGAATACCCTCAGACTCACTTGGGATCGGGACAAGGTTCTCAACACTAGACTTTATTACTTCGTCTGATTTCGTTGTCGGAATAGTGTTAAGATGCTCATCCTCCATTATGAGAGAGTCAACGGGCTCCTTGGTTGATAAAACGGGTGTGATTGCAATGGTATAGTCCTTGTCATCATCATCATCATAGCAAATGAGAATCTTCCAATATCGATCTTTAGCCGCTTGTTCTTCCGCAATTCGCTTATCTTCTTCCTTCTTTTGCATAATTTGACCAGCCATATCACATATGGATGTCATTTGCTCTATAAGCTTATTTTGAGAATTGAGAAACTCATTGTTAGCATTGAAGATATAATGATTGACAGTATATTGTGGGGGTTGAAATTGGTCAAAACCAAAAGAATTAGGATCATAGCAAGAATTTTGCTCGTGATAATAATCTTCATTCATTGGTTGACATTGGTAAGTTTCATGAGGACCCTCGCAATTTTCACAACAAGGAAATTGTTGTAGGTGAAAATTATCAAATCGGTCATAACCGGAATAATTAGAATCATAACACGAATTAGGTTTATAATAACTCAACGGTTGATACACAAAAGTCTCATGCGGGCCCCCACAACGGGTACAAAAAATATATTGTTGTTGGAAACTTTGAAAATTTTGTGGGAAATTAAAGTCTGGATTGTAACACAGTTCCGGATTATAGGTAAACAGAACTTAAGGTGGACAATCGTGACCATAATAAGCATCGTTCCCAAAAAAACTCATAAGTATACGTCGGGGGTTGTGGAGGTGGGTTGAAAACGTTAGGAGAATCAATGACAAAATTAGGAGTGGAATCATAAGTGAATGAACTTCCATCTCCCGAATAGCATGTCGGATCAAAACTTAGTAAAGTTTGTGGGAGCTCATCATCAGTTTAATTGTTGCATGGTTCCGGATTAGAGATAGTCGGAACTTTCGGTGGACAATTATAACCAATATGAGCACCGTTCCCACAAGACTTGCAAGTACATCGTTGACAAGATATCGTACTAACGAATCACATACTCTAACCAACAATGGGGGTCTATATGTAGAGGACTTTGTGAAATGTTTTCGGAAATATTTGGAGAATCATTTAAAGAATTCGAATTCGGATTATTTCTGTATCTTGAAGCACAAATCAAACAAAGTCCTTTACTAAGAACACTTCCACACCTCATGCAAGTACATCGTTTACAATGTTCATGTTCTTCTAACGGATCTTTACAATGAAAACAATGACGTTGATTGAACGAAGATGTTTGGGGTTGTGAAGGTGAGTCGGGGGTTTCATCATAAGAAATTGGATTAGGATCACGAACAAACTTGTCAATGGAACCCGCATTAGAAAAACAATAATCTGTAGTGTACAAAGCTCCATAAGACGAGCATTCTTTAATCGTGTAAAGGGGATTTAAACGATAGTCGAATGACGCCATAAGAATTAAAAATTAGAGGGATAAGAAGAAGAATTAAATGACAAAGAGGTTAAAGGAGATTATTTTTGAATTTTTGAGTTTTTTAAACATCATCTTTTATTAACGGAAAAAATGAGATAAGACAACTTAAACCAATTAATCAACAAGCTTCTCGGTAACTCTTTAAAGAGAAAAACGCACAAAGGAGCGGAGGAGTAGGAAAGCGCGAAGCTATTAAAAACCTTTCTCCTTTAGGGTCGTAGTTCCTCGGAACAACCCGCCTTATACCCCTCTTAGAGTTTGTTTATCTTTCAAAGGTGAACCGTACCTCGCAAGTGACACAAAAGGTAAGTTTTTGATCTTTTGTTCGGGAACTTATTAATGATAATACTTCAGTTGAAAGTATTATATTGATGGTGAATTTTATTTCTTTTTATGGACAATGTTTTTATTTTTTTGATTATTTTTTTATTTTATTTTATTATATATACTAATAAAAGAAAAATCTTTTTGCATTTTTTTTAATATGAAAATAAACAAAATAACTTCACACGGAAGGATCTTCAAACACAAATTGTCAAACGCAACGACAATCGTATACAATCCAATCCTCGGCAGCGGTGTCAAAAATTGATTAGTTGATGATTACCCTTTTTCAAATATATATATATATATATATATATATATATATATATATATATATATATATATATATATATATATATATATATATATATATATATATATATATATATATATATATAAATATATAATACTTATAATAAGGAAAGTAAAAAATCTCTCAATGTAGTAAACCGGAAGTATAATTCCCAGGTCGTTATCCCCAACGAGGAATGCAATTGAAAGTCGGTTTACGTTTTGATAATCGATGCTTGAATGGAACAGGATTATGATTGGTTTTCTAAAACTATGGGAAAAATAATGCTAACACTTAAAAACAATTAAGGCAAAACTATTTTAAACTAAAAACGCAAAACGGGGATCCTAAAAACGCGACCTAAAAATCCTAAATTATCAAAATGAAGTTCTAAAATGATCTTTTTTACTTTTATAAGTCCTAATTAACTAAAAGATAAGAACTAAGAAAACTAGACAAAAAACGAAGGTGATTTAAGCTTAAAAACACAAAAAACACGAACGGGATTCAATCTCGCTCTTTAAAAAATTAAATTTTGCAATTTTAACCCTACGAAAGCAAATCTAATTTTTCTAAGTTCTATCTGATAAAAGAAAATTTTCTAAAAAAGAATTATATTTTTTTGACTTTTTATAATTTTTTATGGATTAAAAATAATAAAATTAAATGTTTAAAAATACTAAACTAATTATAAAAATTCTGAAAAAATTAGCAAAAGTAGCTTGAACAATACTGGATCTAATAAAAATAAGCTGGGTGAAATTGCTTATCTAATAAGCTGTTAAATAAGCTCAAACAGCTTATTAACCAAATGGGCTAAAAACCTGTATAAATAATTAATGTTGCAACTTAAAACCGAAAAAGACCCAAGGGCGAGTGGTAGTGTGTGTTGTGTGTAAAAACGTTTGGTGAGTGGGTAGAGGTCCCGGGTTCGAGCCCTGCTCACCTGGGGCTTCCCCTAATCCCAAACGTTTTTGTTTTCCATTTTTTACAACTTTTTAGATAACTTAAAAATAAGCAACTTTTACAAAACAACTTTTTTTATAAACCAAAAATAAGCACAAAAATAAGCTGTTATAGTTGACAAAATAAGCTTAAACTACACTAAGTGACTTATTGCTAACTGTTTAGAACTTTAAGCACTAATAAGCAATCCAAAAAGAGAAATAAGCTGAGACAGTAACTTAACTACACCTAATAAGCATTTTTGAATAAAAATAAGCAACTAAAATAAGCTAGAATGGCAAATTCACTAAAAAGCTATAAAACTTAAAGGGGGCAAATAAGCAAAGAACCTAAAAACTAAGCTAAGGAAAATAGTGAGCTAGACCTAATAAGCCAATGTAAACTAAAAATAAGCAAAAGAGACAGATAGATAAGCCAGAAAACCTAAATAAGCTATAAGCCTGAGGGTGCATACACAACAGTCCTAAGGGCTCTTTTTGGCTTAAAAATAAGCACTAAAAAGGGGGACCTAAGGCTTAAGCTTATAAGGGCTTAATCACTATCTTAAGGGCTATCTAAAAATGCAAATAAATCAAAATTTGGAACTCAAATAAGCTAAAAAAAGGCTTGAAAATAAGCCTGTTTGCACCAGGGCACTATTTTGAAAAGTAAAAAGAGACAAGTGCAGGCTTATAAATAAGCCATGAAATAAGCTTAAAATTAAAAATAAAGTCAAAACAGATGGAAATAAGCTTGAAAAGAGCTTGTGCTCAAAATTTGAAGTTTTAAAAACTAATCTAACCTGCTGATAATGATGAATGAAAATGGGGCTTTTAAAGGAAAATGACTTAACACCAAGCTTGACAGTTTTGACTCAAAGTAAAAGAGAACCAAAGAACACTTTAAAAACTCATTTTGACACTAAGAAATGGACTTAAAACAAGGGTCAAAGAATGATTTGAAAGCTTAAATCCAACAGCTTATGTAACCTGTTTTGGTCCAACAGGTTGCAATGGTCTTTTTAGAAAAAACTCTTAAAACCACCTCCTGACTTAAAACTTAAAAAAAGACACAAAATTACTTAAAATAGCTTGTTAAAACTGACCCAAGTGACCCAAAGTGTTTTTGACTACTTTTGACCCGTTTTATCCCTTGACCCAAACACTCCCTTAAGATTTTAAAAATTCAATTTTTAAGCTTTTTAACAACGATTTAAAGAAAGAAACTTAAAGACAGTTAATAAGCAAAGACAAATAAGCATAAAAACACAGGAATAAGCACATTGAAGACAAATAAGCAGAAATAAGCACTTGATAAGCAAATGAACATGTAGGATTCAAGTAATCTTATGATATTAAGACAAGAACTAGAGAGAGAGTGTGGGTTGGATGATCTTAGAGAGAGAAAGTAACATGGAATGGATGAATTGTATTATGTGTGAAAAATATGAAAATGAAACAACCAACCCTTCTCCAAGGCTAGGAGAGGGCTTATATACTACATGAATGGCCGACCCATGGGCTATGATGGGCTTCCCATGGGCCTTGGGCCGGACTAGATTACTAATCTAATCATTACACTAACTACGAGCTAAGACCTGTTACAACTTGGAAGTGACCGGCACTTTTTGTGTTTCCAACAATCTCCCCCTAAGGAGTCACTTCCATGTTTACAAAATTTTTAAGTTAAGCATACTATTCTTTGTCCTTTATGTCTTTAGCTCTTCGCTTTTGACATTCTCCTGTTTATATTTTGTAGTTATCATTGATTTCTGGATTGAGCATTGTTCCTTGAACTTGAATTTGACATTGTGACTTGAGCATCATGAATCATCAACCAACACAATCTAGTTCGCCATCATAAAACTTTGCCAGCTGTGAGAACCTGTGACTTCTGACCGACATGCTCATTACATTCTTGAATTTGTTGGTTTTGGAACACTTTAAATGCTACATCTTTCTTAGAATTCTATTAACAGAATACTTTGTCACATCGAGTGAAATAAAACGTTTTGTATCAGAAGTAGCGAAAGTCTTGAAATATGTATTTGAGCCTTTCATGAAAGTCCATATGTAGTCTATTGGGTATTGTCAAGTGGCTGGTTTGGGATTCTTTGAGTCAAGCTGGAAATCATAGGAACCCCACCACCATCTTTAAATAGCCTGCATAAAATAGTTAGCAATAAAGCGGGGGACAAATATGGCTTTTGTCTTCGCCAAGGATTTGGTTTTGGAGTAACCTTCAAATCCTGAGATTGACCTGTGATCTAATAGATTTCAATTTAAAAAGAATCTTTTGACAGGATTTTCCAGCTATAGCATTGAATCTTCTTAACACATAAGTATTAAGTTCATCTACTCAGAATGTCGTCAATTATAGAGACGTCTCAAAGCAACTAGCACGATAAAGAAGTGCACCAACAGTTAACTATCTCACCGATTGAAAATAGAAAATTGATTTGAAAATCAATCGGTGTATCACTTGCAAAAGTGTTTTTGTGACACACCGAGAGTGTTAATCATTTCAAAAATTCATTAACAACCATTGATCCATTTCCTGGAACAAGTTTGATTCTTATAGAAATGCAACCATCAGTTTTTTCCAGTTGTCACAAGTTGATTCATCAGAATCGCACAAGATACCTACCATGAGCTTGTTTGAATTGTGGCTCAAGTAGGATTTCCATCTTCATTGTAATGAATTCACTCTGATGTCTGGCAAAAATCACAAGGAAATACGTAGTACACTAATATATATCTTGTAATTACACATTGTGTGACTTAGCAAGCATAATTTGGAAATGTATCCTAATGAGATTTATAGATGAACTCTTTTTGCTCTAGACTAATAGAGATACTTTTAATTTTAGTGATCAGAGTGTGGATCTAAGAGCCACCTTTTCAATATCAACTAACTCGGAGTAAAGAAAGTCAATAGAAATGAGTGTATCTCCGTGAGTTTTGAAACAAAGTCTTTCCGACTTTGAGTGGCTGAGAGGGGTTTGTGCATAGCGACACTTGAGGGTCCAGTGACTTCTTTCATGTCAGACAACACCTAAGTGTTTTTACATCATATTATTGAACGCCGGTTTCTGCCTAAAAAAAAGAAAAAGTAGAAAAAAAGAAATACTAAAAAAGTAAATAATAAAGAAATAAAAAGAACTGAGAAAAAAAAAATAAGAAAAGAAAAAAAAAGGAAACAAGGAACCAATATAAATAAAGAAGTGTATGAGTGCTTCTTTCTTTTCAACCCTTTATCCATACATTTTCTTTTTCATATCTTTAAACTCACTTCAATGCTTTACCGATACTTCATAACTACCACTCATGTTGGTTTTTTCCAGTTGTTAGCTCATCTCAGTCAGCATATTCCCGATCTCACTTTTTCCCTTTTTAATCAAGCCTAATAAGACTTCCTACACTAACTAGTGGATATCCCTGGGTAGATCCCTTCGGTTCTGGCTGGATCATAGGGATTTGAATACCTATACCTAACCACCTTATAAACATCCACTAAATTAAGTACATGGTCGGTTCCTTTTAGGTTATATCCAATCCCATTTACAAACCAAAATCATGAAAAATTCATTCAAAGTGTCTGGGATATAAATATTCAAAGGTTTACCACTTTGAAATGTTTTAATCATCACTCAAAGCTCCCCATTAACATTGCACGTAATCTGTAGTACATGCTAAGTGTGGATGCATTCGAGTCCAATTTTAAATGAGATTTACCATCTGGTAATATACATTAAGTCCAGGTTAATCATATTTTCTCCCCTTATCCAAAATGTTAATCCCTTGATATTTTGGATATCAATTGATTAACCGTTCGAGGATAAAATGATGTATTCTAGCAGAATGGAACATATTATTGCTCCCCCTCAACTTTTGAGGGTTTATAAGATGGTGCCGAGTATAATTATTTGACAAATTTTGAATTTACTAAGAAATTCGTGAAAAAATTTGTACTCGAGCACATCTTATTTTTCACCAAAAATTTACACTAGTTATTAACATATTCATAAGATAAAATTATTTACGAGGATTGACCTGATAAGATGAGAACAACATATGATAAATCATATGGTCCTTTGAAGCAGCCGTAAGTCACCCCCGTATAGTCTTCCACCAACAAATCTCTCCAAACTCCGCATGATCCTCCTTGTCTTTAATCTTTTGTCAATTGCCTGAATCATAGCTCTTGCATTTACTTTGTCATGTAGGCTCTAAAAAGTCTGAGGCAGATACTCCATTCTAATTCCCTTGAGGCTATCTTACAGAAGCATCCGAAAATCCATGCGAAGAGTACCAATCGCTAAACTTGTGTATTCATCAAGCGGCATACATCGTTTTCTTATCTTGTCTTTGTTCTCATAAGATGAATCCTCTGGGATCGGAGTATGGTGTATAAGCGTCTCTTCTTCTCAAATTGAATCTGTATGTGTCAGGCTTTGTGAGGTTGAGTTTCTTTTGTACTTTCAACAACCCAATTAAGGTCTTCCACACGGACATTTGGATGACAACACTTCTGTGAACATTCTAAGGAGGACATTAAATGCAATATGTTTCTATCAACGTTGAGATTTGTCAACTGTTCCTTGCACTAGAAGAAGCAATCATGTCTTCAATGTCTTCGATCCGAAGTCTTGAAAATCGCCTATCTTTAAACTTGTAAAGAATGTCGTCATCCTCTCCTCCGAATAGTGAGCCAGTCAAGATGTATTGAAGTTTACCATTCGACTATTCCACCACCTTCGTGACAGCAATAATTCTTCTCTATTGATATAACGTCGCGAGCTGATTCTCCGTTGTGGTTCGCAAATGCAAGAATGCATCGCTTTTGCAACAAGATGTGAGATCCCCAGAGAGCGAATTGTCGTAGTTGACTATCACTTGACCCCACATTGAATTTGGGCACTAAGTCTTCTATCCATTTAAAAATTCCCGTAATCTGCACCTTGTCTCCTACTGAAGTATAGTAACTTGCGGCTTGACTCACCACCACTAGTTACATCAAGGACGTTATGTGATGAGTGATGAAACGGTAAGGACATGACGACCTGAGAATTTGGAACCAACGGTAATGGCTTTCGCAAGATCATGAGGATATTGGCGGCCTTTTGGTTGGATCCAGTCTAATTTTTCTATTGTGAGGCTTTGTAGACATCTTCACAAAAGTATTCAAGTTTCGGTTTCAAGCTCTTTCATGTTCCTTTCTCAGCTCAAATGTAGGCTCAGCATAACAAGTTCGGTGTTAGTGTTTTAACATTAAGCCGTTCACACAAAATCTGAAAAGTCAAATGTTATGTCTATTAACTCATCGAATGACCTCGAGGGTCTTTGTCTTCTGCCAGAATTGCTAGCCCAAGGTATGATCGGATTCATGAACAGCAGTACAACATTGTTCCATCATGAACAAGGAGAGGTCGTCGTTTAGTGTTGTTGATACCAGTCAGGAAGATGATTGACCTCTTCTTCCGCCTTGTTCATCATGTACACCTGTTTCAAACCGGTCCGATGAGTGTAGGTTCTTCCAAAGACGTCTGTACATTTGCATAGTTTCCTCTACTAAAGCAGATTGTACAATTGCTTCTAGAGTCCTAGAACCTGTAGTAAGTCTTTCCTGCTGTCCGTGGTGTCTTTTCGCTTGGAGAAAGCACAGGGAGATTCAGGTATTTGTTCTGACCTTTCTTCTATTGGACCCTCCAGGACTGTTTCCAGCGAGGGGTTCTTAATCATCATCTGCTCCGGTCTCGAGTCTTTTTATTGTGACCGTAAATCGCCATAAGTGTCTAGAAGAATATTTGTCGGCTTCAATACGCATCAACTAATCCTTGTGGAGCTGCCTTTGAATGTCTGACCTGTGTTATAGAGTTGTTAGCTTCATCTTGTTAATTAAGATCATTATCCAGCTCTAGATCTGAAAGATTAGCAGCTACATCATGATACGTCCTGGCTTCCTTTGAAGATCGTACCCCAAACCTCAGACTCGAGTTGTTCGTTACTAACTTCTCAATATTTGGTGTGATCTTCGAGAACCTACATTCTTGACTTGTTCCTTGATTACTTCTTCATTCCTTCATCGATTGATTCAAGAAAATTGTCATGATTTTCCAGAGTTAGCCTCTTCTCGAATTCAATCAACTACCGCCAAATATCAGAGTAGACTCAACATCTACTGCTGTCCCTGCATTTTATTTGCCAAGGTACAGGTCAACAAAGCCAGGAATGTAAGAGAGCTTTAGCATATTGATTTGTTTGTTTAAGTTCTGAGAAGTTATCTTCTAACGCTTTTAGTCTGTAATCAAAACCAAACAACGAACCAAAGTCAGGAAGATTTTAAAGTGAGGAACTTGATAGTAGCGGTGTCATGATTGGGTTTGATGTAATAAGTGAAGAGGAGTCGGTGTTGGAGGATGATTGGTTAGTGCAAAGAAAGATGGCCCCGCAATGGCAGTGACAGGAATATCTACTAGAGAGGTGGCTTCAGCATTATGTCCAAATATAGCATCAACACCGGTATCTTGATTTGGATTTAGCATGTTGGAGACGAAGCCAGACGATACAGAAGAACTATGTTGTTGACCATCAGGATTTATCAGAGTTAGGGTCACATGAGTGTCTTCAATTTCCTAGGTTATTTGAACCTGGGGCAATATAACATCTGTCATTACATCATCTCTTCCTTCAAGATTTGCATTGGTATCTTTGTCCGCCTCATTTCCTTGGTTCTCTACATATGTAGCATCTTCATCCGACTTTTCTCCTTCAACATCCACCCCTTCAACTTCATTGTCACTGTCTTCATCATCTGAGGATGAAACATGAGAGGGTGTATGAACTATAGGATCGAAGGTATCATCTTCATCAGATTCCTCTTCATGTGTTGTTTCATCATCGTGAGTTATGAGCTTTGGATGAATGAAATCTCTACCATCATCTACAGATTCAGTTGTGAACATAATGCATCATCATCTTGAGCTTTCTCATCATCGTCAATTTTACTTCCTTGAGCGTTTCTCAATCATCATCATTTTTTGTCCAACATCTTATCATCATTAGCGTTCTCGATCAACGCTTTTTATCAACATCTTTGGTCATCTCACTTTGACTTTCCAGGAGATATCATCATCTGAGTCATAATCAGGTGCATTGGGAACCCCTGGTGAAACACCAGTTCCTTCATCTGCACCAGACCCGCTGGCATGAGAGCTGTGAGTCTCTTTACAGCTTCTCTTAGTGATTATCTTGAGTTGCTCAGCTTCTGTCAAGGTCGCCTTAGAGATAGTCTCTAACTCTTTAGCCTTCTTCTTTCCTTTTCCAGTCTTCTTGCCTTTCTTTTTTTTGGGGACTGTGGAAGACTTCTGCTTAGTGGGTGCATCAAAATCAGCTTTCTTCTTACTTGCTTTTGTCTTTGGAGGAATCTTTCCTGAAGCAATAACATAATATTCTTTGTATGATTCAGAGTTACGGATGTCCTCGTTTGTTAACTCTGCTGGTAAGATAGCCCCGTACAGCTGAGTGTCTTCATTCCTTGAGATGACATTGATTGTCGTGAACATTGGGTCATCTCTGGCATAGCAATTAACCTTGTTTATTCAAGTAATTGAAGGTCATTAACCATGACAAAGTTGACGATTAGCTTGGTAAAACGAGGATAGTACACACGCGATGCCCTTTCCTTCGTATCTGTTCTCAAATCTGGTAAGCTTGAATCCTCACAGAAGATTTTCATAATCCAACCTTACTTGTTATTTGGTACATTCCCCATAAGATTTGACATGAGAAAGACGAAGACTGTCGTAGGAGTTTCACCCACTGAGAACAAGTTTGTTGATGATAGCAGCAAATGATCCTCCATGGTTGAGTCAGCTATTGCCATTGACATCAGTGATCTTTCTTATTTCTTCAGAGTGACCAAGACTGGCTAGAAATGCGAGAATCTCCTTCTCAATAGGTGGTTCTTCAAACTTCTTATATATCGACTTTAAGACAAATTTTGAAGAATATCTCTGAATTGATGCAAGATTGAGAATGTACTGTTTTGTTGTTCAATTGAAGAATCTGACAGATCGGTTATGAATATAAGCAGAGGCCCAGAATTCTTGCATATAGATCTCTGGAACATCAGCAGAGACTAGGAATGCTTGTAGAAAGGAGTGAGCTTTAACACATCATAGACTACTTGAAGAGTTGCTTCCTTTGATGTGACATCTAATCTTAAACGAAGATTACATTTACCAATCTTAAGTCAGTTGGCAGGAGCAACTAAAGCATCATCCAAAGCAATCTGATCTGCCTTTGAGATTTCCATGAGTCTGTTTAAGAAAGAGTCAGTGCATTTTATAATGCGACACAATCATTCATGCATTAGAACCTTTATGACTTGTAGCACTTTGAAGATCAATCAACTTAGATAGACTAATAGCGTATGAGACAAAGGCACCTATTGTAACAACTAAGTTGAATGTAGTTAACCTTGGTTTTGTCAAGCTTTTAATGTCTATTTTAAACTAAGAGACTTATTTAATTTAACCTTAATTGAAAATTTTTGATCTTAAGTCGAAACTAGTTAAGTGTTGAAAAACATCTTCACTCGTTCGGTCCACAAAGAAACACCTCGATCGGTTTGCACTGAATATCACTCGTTTGGTCCATATAGACAGACACTCGTTCGGTCCATGTTATCAATCATTCATTCGGTCCGCACTATCAGTCACTCGTTCGGTCCACCTTGTAAGTTATCCGTTCGATCCTCATTATAATTTACTCGATCGGTCCACACTAAGTGACACTTGTTCGGTCCACACTTGATGACTCTCGTTCGGTTCACACTACAATTCATTCTTTTGGTCTCTTAAGGTTTGACTCAATCGATTCCATTATTTAACCATTTTACGATAACATAAGATTAGCTTAAGGGATGATCAACAATTATTTGTTAGAGCCTACCTATGTCATTTTTTAGTTTGGTTGATGAGGATTTATCGTCTAACGAGCAACAATACACCACATAGACATACAATCGAATAAAACTAACATTAGATGAGATCAACAGGACATAAGCTCGTTCCTAATATTGACAAATGATCATGATATAGCTATCCCACACATAACTCATAACATTTATACAACATATAGCATAACCCTAATTTTCGAGCACAAAATCAATCAAGAACACATTGAAATCAAAGCAAATGACAAAACTGTATTAATATAATGTTCTACACTCCAATCTGAGCAAAACGCCTCATTCAATTCGAGTTTTTATCTTGCTTCGATTTTGATGAACCCTAATTTTGAAGTTAGGGTTGATCGAGATCAAACCACCATGAAAACACGATTCAAATAGGATATGACCTTTTTGTAGTGTAAGGAACGATTTATAAAGAGTACCTTAAGCTTGATATGATCTTGAGGAGAAGGATTAAAGGGTGCGATTTGAGTGTGTGTACGTGTGTGTGTTTTTGAGTGTGTGAGAGTGTGAGAACAGTGATAGGGACGGGGTGGGATGGGTAAGTTTTAAACCAAAATTTATTCTTAACACTTTTGGCCCCTCATGATTTCTCAACTATTAATTTTGCCAATTAAGTTTTATAAGGTGTATTCAAGTTAAACAATTAGCACAAGTAGTCCCTAATGTTTTATACTCTCTTACCTATAGACTTAATTACGCAAAATACATCCTAAAGGAATAAACAAATAACACATAAGGCACAAGCAAGTTAAACTTAATTAACTAACAGACCAAGAGATATTCCGTTATTGTTTTAAAACCTTTTCTCTTTTAAAAAACTCATTTATTCATGATGAAAATTTTTGACATTCTCTCCCCCTCAAACAATGACCCGTTTTCTATTTAAAGAGCTGTAGTCGTTGTTTGAGAAGTCAAATGTATCTTTAAAAATATTTTCAGATGATGGAATGATTTTATATGTGAAAAACAACAAACACCATGGTAAATAAGATTTCTCTTATTTATACTCATAAATGCACTGAAACGTACACTTATGGAAATATAGACAGCACGGGTTGTGATGCAAAGTAATCACAAGCCTTTGCATGGTCATAGAGTAGACCATGCCGAGTATTAAATTCCCGTTGTTAGGAACAACTGTCTTTTAGACGACATGTTTTCCTCAAGGTGAAAAGCGGGTTACTATCAGAAATAATAGCAAGCCATTATGGCATGTTTTGAAAACATTAGAAAACTTCTGCTCGAACTTGCATTTCAGGATCGTATATATTGGTGGAATGGACATTTCTAAGGACCGTAAAATGTTATCGATTTTCAGTAGACATGTCATTTGAAAACTTCTTTTTGTATTTTCTTTATTTTTTAATTTTTGTTATTTTGTTTTTTGATATAGTTTTATAAAAAAGAATTTATGCTTTTTGGTTTTTTTTTTCTGAGTTTTATTATATACATATGATTCAAGGCTATTCGAATATGTACCACCAACATTCGTCAACGTCCTTTTGCCAACTTTTTCAGAGTCTCGGCATTAAAACTTCGCCAATACCCAGCTTGTTGATTAGAAATTAATTTTTCTCGGCCCAATGCTTAGTGAAGTGTCCGCCAATGATATCTCGTATTGGTCAAAGTTAAAGGTCGATCACACCATTTTCCATACATGTCTCTGATGAAGTGAAAATCTGATGTCTATATGCTTAGATCTGATGTTGAATGTTGTTTGCAGCATAAGGCAAATAGCCTTTTGTTTATCACATGTACATGGAATTTTATTGAATCCAAGCATAGTCGGTAAGTTGTGATCTCATCCAAAGGACTTGGAGCTCAACAACCGGACAAAAGCAATATATTCAGCTTCCGTATGGATATCACAGGCTTTTTCTGCCCTTTTATTGAACGACCAGCTCACAAGTCTAATCATCCCATAGTTGTATACTACAAGATGTGCTACGGCTTGTATTCTTGCAACCAGCATGATCAGATCTGCAAATGTCTGTTTGTGCTAAGGATGGAATCCTTCGGAATACCAAAAAGACACCCGATTGTACGTTTCCTTTTAGATACCGAATGATTCCTTTTACCGCATTTACAGTGCTTTTCGGTAGGCCGAGCTGATACCAGGCACACATGCATATAGTAAATTTAGTGTCAGGTCTTACTGGCTGTAAGATAATAAGGAGGGTGCAATCATACCACCGGATAGTGTGACGGCTTCTACAGCTTTCACTTCTTTATCCTCTTCCAGTTTGGATTTCTTCACCATGGGAGTATCACTGGGTCACAAGATTTCAAAACTATATTTCGTTAAGTGATTCAAGAGCATATTTAAATTTTGTTTATGAAGATCCTCTGGAAACTTTGGAAATCTGTAGTCTATGAAAAATTAGATTTTACAATTCATCGACATCTTGAATTTTGAAAACGTGGTTTTAGCAAATAGATCACAAGTTCAGGGAGTAGATGCAGCAAAGATATATCATCGACATAAATTTATACCAGTAGTAGTAGTAGTTCTTGCACTTCTATACGGATGATCATAGTTAGATCCACTGAGCACTTTTGAGAAGTCATTGGATACTTCACGAATGAAGACAAACATATCAATACCACGCACGTGGAGCTTGTTTCAACCCATAAAGAGCTTTCTTGAGCTTGTACACGTAGTTAGGTTTGTCTAGATCCACAAATCCGTCCGGTTGGCTAAGATAAACCTCTTCTCGTAGATTACCATTCAGAAACGCAGTCTTCACATCCATTTGATAGTATACCTTGTTCTATTAGCAGCAATCGCAGAAAAATTCCGTTTAGCCTCTAGTCTTGCACTCCGGAGGAGCGAATAGGACTCTTCAAAATTGATTCCCTCTTCTTGACATTAACTTCGAGCGGACCAAACGATGCCTGTTTTTCAGATATAAACTTCCTAAACTCATCAGCTTAACCTTATAGATCCACTTAAGAGTGATGAAGAATGCTTTATCAGGAGGGGGGGAACAAGTTCCTAAACTTCAAGACGTTCAAATTCATGAAGTTCTCCTTGCATCTGCTCTTCAATCCAACTTGCTTGAGTTAATGCGTCTTTGTAGTTCTTTGGTTCGACTGATGTGAGAAAGGCATCATTAGTAGCAGATAAGCTTGTTCATGGAGTTGTAAGTCGTATTTGTGGAACTGGTCTGTCGTGATTACCGATGTGTATTATCAAGTGGATGATCCTTAGTCCATTTGCTATTGTGTTCAAAAATTTGGTGATCGGGAGCAGGCACATCAATTGCATGAATACATCTGATGTTGAGGATTGCATCAGAAGCAACTTCTGGGATTGGAATACCAAGTAGGGATCATTACCCAGTTTGTTCGACTTTCATATACATGTAATCGTCTTCAACATTATGAGAAATGCTAGGAGTTTGAGTTTCTGTGTTGTATGGAGTTACTTGGTGATGGTTGCATCTTGAAGAGAACCTGAGTTGAGAAGGTGAGCCAGAGTTGATACAGCAAATGTTACAGGGTGCAACTACTTCAGGAATAGGAGCAATGACTTTTGGTGCTTGTAAATCAACATAAGGTGGGGGATTAAGTGACTCATCAAACATTGGTTGAAATAACAAATCCCAGTCAGTTCTCGAAGGTGGTATAAATGGTGTTGAAGAAGGAGGGTTTGGCACGAGTCCTGAACTAATTGTTACCTGGAGTATATCATGAAGAGCGCGGTGTCTCTGAACTGCTGTCCTTCAGAAGCCATTCTCCGGTCAGCTCATCAAAGTCAACATGAATGGTTTCAATTATTCGTCTGGTACGTCTGTTGTAAATCCAGAATGCTTTCTTCGTGGGTGCATAGCCAATGAAGATACCAATGTCAGCCTTCGTTGGGTAGCAGAGTGCACCAAACACATAAAGATACGATAGATCGGGAGGTTTGTCGTTGTAAAAGATAGATATGGTGTCTTACTGTGGACAACTGACGTATATCTTGGAATGATTTTGGGTATAATCAGGTTGTGGCAACCGCTTTGAGCCTATAGAATTAAAGGGTGCTTTTGCATAAATTAACATGTGTGGGGCTGTTCAATTTAGCGTACAATTTCGTTATTTCAACAACACCTTTTTGCTTAGTGCGAGAGCGTTGCAACTGATGTTTCATGAGAAGATGCCAACCTTCTATAATATTCACGCAATGTCTGATTAACAAAACTCAGTTCCATTAGCTGTTATGATGCGACGGACGGTTTCCCTTAGCCTTACGTGGATCATCTTTAAAAAGTTGATAATAAAAGCTGGTGCTTCATTTTTGATCGTAAACAATTTACCCTTGTAAATCGAGTGTAGTCATCGACAATATCGAGGATGTATTCTTTGCCATTGACACTTGCGTCACGCATTGGCTGCACAGATCCATTTGCAACAGATAGGTTTTCTTGATTGGTGTCCTCAAGATTTGGGTGTTTGTGTGGGTTCTTTGAAATTTTGGCCTATTGCACATGCAGAACATAAGTGTTATTTTCAAACTTGAGCTTAGGGGACCTCGAACAAGTCCATGTCTTGCAAGATGATTAAATAGCACCAAAGTTCAAGTGAGATAACGACCGATGAGCCCCTAACCAAGACTTGGTTTTGAAGCCTTTGACTATAGAAAATGGGAGAGGACGCCAACAATCATTCCCATGTGGGGTGTATAATGATTATCCCCGCGAGAATCATGTCAATAAATCAACATCTTCTTAGATTGCGAATGAAGCATGTATGTTGACGAAAGGTCACTTCGGATTGGAATCACAGAATAGAATTGTCCACAAAGAATAGATTATGCCCAAGCTCCTTCAACGTTTTAAACCATTGAATTGAATATAGTAACATTCCAATCTGATTAGTCTCTTCTATTAAACCCATTATCTTTGCAACTTGATCATTTCTAAATTTTACGGTACCCAAGAATTTACTGATGAAATTGGTGAGCAAAGAGCGAACTCCGGTCATGTACTTCGAACAACCGGAGTCTAAATACCAGAGGACGATTTGGACAACCTGCATTCATTAAGAGGAAGTGATGGAACATTGGTTTTTTGTGGATCCCCAGGATTTACTGGGTTCCTGGTTTGTTAGCCAGGATATTGGTTTTATAAACTTATTTTTGGCTTAACAGCTCCAGTATTTTTATTTTCCTAGGTTTCCTTGAGTTATACCAATTTAACCACATGTTTGGTTGATTCAGATTCTAGAACTATTGGTTTCCTAGAAGGCACTTTCATTAGTAAGTGGGTAATTCTTTGTTAAATGGCACGTAATTTCCTAAAATAGTGAAGATTAGACGGTAGGTCTCAAATACTGTCCTATCTTTGTGACACTTCTTCCTGTTCGGTTTCCAAATCTCTTTTCTTTGATTTTCTCTTCTTAGGTTTGGCACGAAAATTTCCACATCATTATGGAATTAGAAACACACCAAATTTCAGAAGACATGGCAATCATCACGTTAAATACAGACATTATCAGAATTATCATGTTTCTTAGAATTCTCGCACAGACGCAGATCATAAACTTTATCAGTTTACCATTCCTTTTATTGCAAACTTATGATTTAACGTTCCTAGAGTGGAGCTTCTACTTTATTCTTCGAATTACTACTTGGTGTTTGCAGAATCTTATCATTCTTGGTATTGCCTGAAGGCTGTGATCCGCTAGCACTAGTAGAAAGTCTTACACCTGTAGAATGCAACACACGCTTGTTAGAGACTATGTTTGAAGTCGAGTCTGTTTTTGTGTTTTCTGTGGATGATGTTGAGTGATTCGGAAAACCTAACTTTTTGTCCTTTTTCCTCGGTGTGGGACCGAACTTAATGAGGATCAAAAAATTGTTGATGCTAGGGCAAGTCCTAACTTATGTGTGAAAGGGAAATCATGAATGACTGTGGTTTATACTAAAAGGCGACTCTAAAAGTGAAAATTGAGGATAATTTGCTTTTACATGTTCGGACTATAGCTCTAGAATGGTCCAAAGATTCTTCCTGGAGTTTTACTTAATATAAGAGGGAGCGTGAGCAGTCCTTTTATTCAACAATTTGGGGGTGATTGGTTCCACATTATCCTTAGACACTTTTGGATCAACAGAGTGGGTCTCAATAGCTTCCTTATCTAACGCTTTTCCTTTAAGTTTCCTTACTCCATTTCTTTAGGGGCCGTTTTGACAAACCTTGTTCCTGCGATAGTTTTGCATTTTAAATCAAAATTTTTTTTTTTTTTTTTTCCACTCCCAGACTTTTATATTGACTTGTTTGATTAACGCATCACGTTGTTCTTTTGATTGAACACGTTAGGGTTTAATCGTGTCATAAAGTTGCTTATAAAGTCTGTTTCAAAATGCTCATTCTCTAGCAACAAGGTTTTTGTCACTCTTTGTTTACAATTCAAAGTTAAGAGTCTCAATTTCATCCATGTCCATTTTAACTTTACTATCATCCCATTTCTCCTTTTAAGGTCTCTAATTTGCTTTTTTTAAACTTGGACAATGAACTGTGTCCTTTCGCTTGACGACTGAGGTCTCAATCACTTAATTCAAAAACTAATAAAACTTGGAGCATTTGATCTAAAACGTTGTTTGTCTGTTATTGAAAAATCTCTTGTTTAAGTTAAGAATCAGCTTCCAAAGTGATGCAATCTGTTTTCAAGGAGTTGTAAAAAACTTCTTACAAAGGTTGATAGTAAGTTTCTGTAACAACAAAATCCTTTTTGTTGAGAAGCTCAATCTTGAGTTTGAGATACTTTTGACAGATTCATTCACTAGTTTCACAAACCAATCAATCACTGTCAATGTCCAAAAAGTTTTTACTATATCATGATTAATGGCTTGTTCTAAGAGTCGTTCATTTTCACTCAAAACTTTGATTCATTTTAAATTCGAAAGTGATGGACTCCAAGCGATGTTGTTCGTATAGCTGTTCCATTTGATAAAAGGACATTTTGGACATCGGGCACAGTTCATCAATCAAGTATTGATTGATTTATTGAAGATATCTTTTAGTCTTTTATAAACGAAATAATTTCACTCTCGAAAACAAGCTTTGTAGGTTCAACCCCACATGCCCTCAGTGATAGGCTTTTATGTAATTTGTAGGGTTGGTGTGACGCTCTCTACACGCGCTCTCGTCAAAGCAGACGTAAGATGGTCGTTTAAGCTCTTTCAAGTAGTATTCTCGCATTACTCACTTTAGGATAAGTTCTTTTGGAACCTCAAAACTTTGTTGGTTGTAAAAGAAGGTGAAGGTCTTAAAGGTGTGACCGAGTCTCTTTCTATAGGCATGTTCACTATTAACAGATTGTCGTACAAATCGTCGTGTGTAATCGTTATTAAGAATATACGTAATTAATGGTTTAGTGTTTCACTTTTGTTTTACAACCATGGGATTTCTTGTTCTTTCAAAAAGCATTCTTGAACGGACTCTCTTCCACTCCAAAGCATTAAATGATTCATCAGGAATCAGGGATCACAATATCATCCATTTTAAGAATGACATTCCCGTCATACAGTTTTGGCTTAGACTCCCAAACTTTTCTTCAGGATAGAAAGGTTTTTTCAAAACCGATAGCTATGTTTCGAGGAATGATTCATAAAACAAATTTTGGATTTAGTCTTCATTGAACAGTTTGCGCTGATTGTCCTCTTTTGAAAATGAATATTAGCAAGTTGTTTAATTTTATTTTCTAAAGCAATTTCCCTATCATTATTTTCTGTTTCTTCTTACATATTTTTAAATCATTTTTTAGATCAGAAACTATTTTCATAAAGTATCCTTTTCGTGCTCTGTCCGAAAGGAGTTTGCTTAAGACGTATAACTATCGTACATTACTGTTCATTTGATCCCTAAAAAACTATTTTAACCATTTTGCCTTTCATTTCATATCTTTAACCACTTCTTTATTTCTGTCAAGCTCGGTTAGTCAATGCTTTTGTGACACTTTTATATTTCCACAGATTAACATTAGGTGCAGTTCACCCACTTGGGTATTTAATTGTTCAACAATAGATAATATCTGGATACATCCTTGGTGATCAAAGAGTAGTTAGAATTATAGAAGTTTTCCTGTTGTGTTTTCACTAGATACTGAGATTAAGGAACATGATATTACTATCATGGTTATTTCAATTTATGTCTGATTCAATTCATTAGATGTTCAGAAGGACGTTCATTATCGGCGCACTCTATGGATTGATTATATCATAGGTCAGATTATCCAGATTGTGTACCAAGTTGAGTGCATCTTTTTATGAAGGCCCGTTCTGGAAAAGATTCAACCATGAGAGCAATCTTGGCTGAGTTAAGTTTCATCTACAATCAGCAGTCATAGCGCATCCAGATCTCGGCTTGTAAGCAGCATTGGTGTGGTTATGATCAGTCTGAGATGGTTTGAGTTGTCAGGAAAGTCCTAGATCTGTCACAAAATATGCTTTTGTCTGCCTCATGTTAAAACTTGACACTTTTTTGAGCTGAACCAGCAACATTTATCCTTGAACCCACGTTTCATCCCTTTTTTCTTGGGCCTTAGTATCTCTGCCTTGCCCCCCCAAATTTTTTTTTTTTATTAGGGGGGGGGGGGGACCCCCCTCCCCTTTGCTAATTGTAACAGATGACAGTCCGTTGTTTTCCTGTGTTGCTTCCACTTGCTCCAGGGTGTATTTTCTTGTTGTTCCCAGCAGCATAAGTAGTTTGTCTCCCCTGAACAGGTTGCACAGTTACTTTTCCATCATAGATGGTAGCCTTAGTTGACGCGGGTTTGACGACAGTCCTTAGTGATTGTTGGTCAGTAGGATAATCGGGATGTATCACAGCCGTTTTTAAGAATGGACACTCTTGTGATTGTTTTGCATTCAAGAGAGGAGATCATCCCTTTCTGGAACTTGGAACAATTAGTACTGAGCCTTGAGTTATGGTTGGGGAAAATTCAGGTTTTGCTGTTCGGTGTTATGTCCCAGGGGCCTGTAGGCTGTAGGCTGTGGGAGCATTTACTTTTGTGGATAGATGGTTGTGGAGGATTAACGTTGTGGTGAACAGAGGATTTGGTACTTGGTATATGTTAATTACCACATACCTTTTACCTTTAAAAACGAGCTAAAATAACCAATAACGGACTCAAAATGCCAAATTATGCTTGTTTTGCTAATTGGTGGTGCTTTGGAACGAATATCTTACTCTAAATGACGAAAACCATGCAAAAAAAGCGGACCAAAAACCGGGACACGGGATTGGAAATCGTGTGTGAAGACGAAGTCCCAATCAAGTCAGGAACTCGAGAAGGAAAAAATATCAAAGAAATATTATACTTCGAGGGGTCAAAAAAAAATGCCAGAAACCCCTAAGGTTATATTATTAAGAAAACAAAGGAAAGGGGCTGATTATGCCAATTTGGGAAACATTATCATTTATTAAAAGTAAAAGAGAATGATAAGTAAAAGGAAAGATGTGGAGGGGCTTTTCTTGTACACATACCCTAACATACCCTTATTCAATCTTCAACCTCCCTCTGTCTATACAACCCAAACCGGTATTAAACCCTTTCCTTTTTCCCGCCAATACAAATCACAGCCAGCTACTTGTTTTGCTCCCATACTGTCTTCCCTACCAACACTCCATCAACAATGACAATTCCTTACCCAACTCGACCCTTATAAAAGCCATGTTGGCAATCCCTCACCTTTCCCAAGTATCTTCAATGGCTAAGATCGACTCCAAGGAAGCACAAATGAAATCAAAGGCTGGGATTTGCTTTGGTCTCTCCTCACACAACTAGCACACTTGGTTTTATCTCTCCAAAGAAGCACAAGATGGAAGTCCAATACTTCGGCTATATATATAGAGCTTCTTGTAAACCACAAAGGATGATCTATGTTAGAAACTAGTCTTTAATTTTTAATTTAACTTAGCTTATTTTCAGTCCTTACAGCTTTTTACTTTCAGCTTTGTAACACTTTCAAGTTTTAATGCAAGTTTGAAGTTTTTAAGTCAATTTACAATACCAGTGTTAAGTTTCTTAATCATATTGATTTGTGTTCAAAGAGTTCTCAATACAGCTTGTTTATAAGCTGCCTTAATCAAGTAAATCTAAAAAGTTAAGTAGTTAAGAAAAAAAAAATCACAAATATCACTCTCAAATACACCACAGCTTAATTATTGGATGATAAGCCAGAACTGGATGGGCTTATGGACTCTCACTAGCTTGCTTTATGCAAGCTAGAGCTTGTAGATTCCTTGTTTGACCCTGTTTTGAGCAAGGGTGTAGTAAGTCTCTCTATTTCTTACTTTACTTGTCTATTGCAGAATTGCTAGTTTATTTAATACAACTGTTGGTTTTAAGTTTATACTGCTAGACTAATTCATGCTTATTTAAGTGCTTATTATGGATTGAAAATTGCTTATAAGTGTTTTACTTTGTTATTTGATAATCTGTTTTTAATAAGTTTGAAATAAAAATGATTTTTGGAAATGTTAAAGGCTGTTTTGAACAAGCAGTACTAACTCCAAGTTAGTACTGCTAGTTCATTTTTAGGACAGTACTAACTCCACACTAGCAGTACTAACTCTAAGTTAGTACTGGTAGTTCACTTTTTGGAACAGCACTAACTTAACACTACCAGTACTGACTCCAAGTTAGTACTGTTAGTCTTAACTGTTAGTACTGGTTGTTCAACTTAGCTTATCAGCTTATTATTTCAGCTTGTTTAAGATTTCTTTAGCTTTTTAGAGTAGATTAAGCTTATTTTAGTGTACTGTTTTCAGTAGAACTTATTTGTCTTTTCAAAATAATTTTAAGAGTTAATCAGTTTTAGTTTTCTAGCTTATTTATCATTATAGTCTATTCTGGTTGCTTATTCTTATGCTTAAGTGCTTATTTTGGGTAGTTAACCTTCTGTTTTAGCTTATTTGCTTATTTCTTGTTTAATTGTGTTTTGTTAAGGCTAGCAGTACTAACCTTTAGCTAACAGTACTAACTTAAGCCTAGCAGTACTAACTCTAAGTTAGTACTGGTAGTTAATACTGTTAGTACTGTTGTTAGTACTGTTGTGTTTCTCTTGTTTAATTTAGCTTAATTGCATGCTTAATTTGCTTATTTAGATTTAGATTAGCTTATTTGTCTGTCTTAAGCTTATTAGAGCTTATTTGTGCCTTAGTGTAAAAGTTTTTAGTGTTTTGCCTTTTCTAGCTTTAATGCTTGTTCTAGTTTATGTTCTTGTTTAATTTTTATGTGCATTTGCTTTCAGTATTAATTCACAAACATTCCTTGTTATATTCAACACCAATCATCAATCGTTTTTCGATATTCCATCTTTAGCCTCGTTGGGACATAACGACCCGGGAACACTCTATTCTGCTTCCGGTTTTCTTGATCTCGCGGATTCTTTTCTTTGTCTCTGACGCTAATTCGGATCCTTCGTTGTGTATTTATATTTTATTATTTACTTATTGGAATCAACACAAAAATAGGGGTTGGTTTGCGCGGGACAATTTTGGGCGCCGCTGCCTAAGGGTAGGTTGAAAAAGACTATCGTACGTTTGACAACTTTTGATTTATATCCGTGAATATTTTTCATTCTACAAAAAAAATATTAAAAAGTACAAAAATATTTTTCACTTTCTTTTATTAGTATAATTATCATCTAAAAACCGAAAAAAAAATAAAAAAAAATAATAAAAATTGTCCATAAACAAGAAATAAAATACATAAATTGGTAAAAATACCAAAATATAATATTCTCAATTGAGTTATATCATAATAACTTCCGGTGAACTTATTGGTTCCCAACTCGAACAAAAGATTTAAAACTTACCTTTTTGTGTCTCCTTACATATTACGGCTCACACTTGAAAAGGTTGAACAAAACTATAAAGATTGGTATAAGGGAGGGTTTCCTAGGACTACAGACCCGAAGGAGAAATAAGCTACGCCTGCTATATCCTTACTATCCTCCGCCTCACCTTGCGGTTTATTCCTTTTTGAGAGCTACTCGTGAAGGTAAGTAGATATTTGGTTTAAGGGTTGGTCGATCTCATTGTCCGTAAAGATACATTTGAATAAATCACCAAAAAAAAAAAAATAAAAAAAAAATTTTTAAAAATTAAAAAAAAAAAATAATTAATTTTTGATAAATTAAAAAATATAAAAATTTTAAATTAAATTAAAATATAAATGTACAAATAAAATTAATTTTTAATTATTAAAAAACTATATAATATTAAAAAAATTAATATTAAAATTAATATATATTTAAAAATTTATATTATAAATAAAAAATCAAAATAATATTTTTAAATATATAAATAAAGATAATTAATTATTTATTTATATAATTTTAAATATAAATTAACTTAAAAAATTAAAAATTTTAAAAATAATTATAAAATATTTATTTTAATATATATTTATTTAAAATTAAATAATAAATAAATAATGGAAATTATTTTAGTGTTATATTTTCTTTTTTTTATATTTCTATTTTGTGCATGCGCCACCATGTATCGTTCTCTAAGCCTATACGTCACAGGGCACAGCAAGACCAACAACTTCTGTTGGAAATCATCCCAATCTTGATAAACTTGATAATCCTCCCAAAGTTACGATGGCTGATAATCCGTACTATGGGCGCAATTGCCCCTGCGAAGCACGCCACCGAGGGTTACGAGGATGCCGATCGTTATTCCGGAAATCACCACCGCGAATAATTTTGAAATCAGCATGTCTTCTGAAATCTTGTCCAAAACAACAATTTTTTGGAATGATAAAGAAACCCACATGCTCTCACAATATTCCGTTATTTCAACAAATCAACTTTCAACGATGAAGATACCCGAATGTACCTAAATACGTCGGTTTAAAACTTATGCTTTTCCCCATTTTCTCTCAAGGGGCAGCCCGGATATGGCTTGAAAAAGAACCCCCTCGGTCTAATTGAAACTGGATGATCTTGTTACAATTTTATTAACAAATTCATCCCTCCCACTAAAACGACAAATTCTTAGAAAAATGAAATCACAGAGATTTCCAGCAAAAATTGATGAACGTTTTGTGAGGCCTTGGGATCAGTTTTCAATGATCTTTTAAGGGATGCCTCATCATGGGTTTTCAGAATTGGCCTCAACTCGATACATTCTATAATTCCTAAAACTCAATTGATCCAAGGTTCAATTGAACTCCCTGATGCTGATGGTAACTCTAGACAAAAGGCCTCAGAAGTTAAAAACAATCGAGAGCAATTCTAAGTACGTCAATCAGAAACAAAGCTGTTATAGCATAAAATGATTACAAGCTCTTCCACCCCCAGCAATCTCATCTGATGTTGCTGACTCAAAGACAAAAGGTTCGGGCATTGATTCCTCCACAGAAAAACCAGACCCCAGCCTTCTGCCCCTTAAAGCGTTTTGAACAAAGTTGTGTAACTTGTGTGGATTGTTATTTTGTATCAAAACGAGTCCAGCCACTAATAGCAAGCATTGTAACCAATAACAATATCCAAATAATGTGTCCCAATCCGCTGCGGCCAATTTCGAACCAAGCTATTTCTGGTTATACGACCTCCATGGTCTCAAATCAAATTCGTACCTCTCTGTTTTCCTCCCATTCAGAACCTTAAGCAAATATCAAAAAACCAATTTCAATCGAGAGAAAATAATTTCAATCAAAACCGAGAAAACAATTTCAACAACCAAGGCAGATTTATCGACCATCCGGTTTGAGGTGGGGGACGGGGGGTGGGGTAAGACCGGTCCTGGGGGGGAGGGTGGCGGGGGGTGTGTTGGCATCGTGGGGGACGTGGGTGGGGGGGTTGGGGATTGCGGTGGGGGGTGTTGTGTAGTGGTTGGGGGGGGGTGGAGAATTTTTTATCCACTATGGGGGGTACATGTGGGAGGGGCATTGGGATATAGTCAATGATTCTGCAGGCATCGTGGAGCTTGACAGATCTTGCAAAATCTGTTTTTGACTCTCACATAACAAAGCTAGCACAAATTTATCATGTATCCGTACACACGAGTTCTCAATGACGAGAGAGCAGAGTCCTCGGCTTAGTCGATTGATGCTCAATCCGACGTCTCATGACCTGACCGAGGAGTTCTCTGCAAAGATCCCCAGACCTTGGGTTGAACAATACATATATCCATCCTGAGTATATATGACTAGACGCGATATGATTTCTCGACACTATGACATCTGTATTTATGACAATGTTCGCACATGAAGAGTGGATTACTGACACACATGCGGAGGCAAACACCCAAGGAGTCAAGAACTCTGCATAATAGAGCACCCAATCCGGTGAGCGTCAGATAATCACTGCGACATGACATGGAGCTTGGTTTTTCTCTCTCTCGAGCGCGCCTTTGCTATGATCTCGCGCTTGGTGACCATACACATTGGATATTTGATCCATGGTAAACATGTTGCTTTAGTGGCTGACAGTTTTGATACAAAACTACGCTCTCCTCCCGACTCACAGCTCGTAAACATTACCTTGGGCGTATCTCATTCCGCTGTGATATACAAGCTGGTCTACCAGACGAAGCGTCAGGCTGCTGGACGTAGGAGTTCTTAACATGCACACAGAAGTCAATCGCCACTACCATGCTAACATTGAGTAATGTCTCACAGCCACACACAGACATGCGAGTTGCGCACGCGAATAGAAGAACGAGTTTCTATCACTCATCTCGTCTATCGTGACGAACAGTATACTGATGATGTGCTCTCCTTGCATTGAGCACGTATAATACTATGACTATGCGTCATCACGCGAGAGAGAGTATGTCAGCCACACATTCATCGAGAGGCGGCCGTTTGTCTCACAAGTTATTCACTCATCGAGGTATACATGCAGAGTTCAATGAATCTCTCTATATCACTATTGAGTCACTATACGGCTGACAATATATGATCTTAGTACATAGCATCTCGTCTTGACTGCAGAGATACTGAAACACACCAATGATGAGGCGCATCCCACAATAATATGATCATCTAGAGCACTACGCTCAACTCTATAAGCTCACATCAAACGATGATACGTCTACATCAAATTATTGCTGATAGATCTCGTATGGCGTCTTACATTGTATCAAAGAATCAGTTCGCTTACTATCGAGAGCAAGGGATACAGAATATATGTTTAAATCTATGAAATCATTCGAACAAGTAGATATCGTACAATGTTTCAACTGCGATTTCACGACTATTTTAGGGGTTCATCTTATCGACAGCCATATCCCGTGCCGCTGAAAACTCCTCGATCCATGACGGCGCGACTTCTAATAGGGAACAACACGCATAAGTTTTTCAGACGCAGACCATATTTACGTACATGGATTCGGAACTATCGATGGTCAGAAGTTGAAGCGGAAAAGTCTATGCGTTATGAAATCAGACGGAATGTCTCTTCTCTACGCAGTGTGGTCTGTCGTTATCATGTCGCAAGATAATCAGTCTTGCTTTGGAACACAGTTTGCACTAAGAAAGACCTGATGCTTGAGTTATCAAAAATGATCCGGACAATGTGGAGTCGCGCGAGTGATCCTGAGTAGACTGATTCGTATATCCGTCGAGCTACTTACACAACATCATGCGAATTGGCTGCTTCGGCCGCAATTGCGCTATAAGGTGCACGAAAATTCACAGCTATCAATTGCTTATGCCAAGTAGAGATGGAGCGTGATCAGAAGTGATCTATCTCAGTATTCGCGTGAGCTGATATCACACCAAACAAGTGCATAGGCGTTCTGTGCGACTGAGACAGTTATGCTGACGCTAATTCGCAGCGAGAGTGAGGGGAATACGAGTGGCGTTCAGCGAACAATACGCAGCAACATATCTGGAAAAGTAATATTCACAGCCAAATAGAGTATCACAATTGTATTCCTAGTTGTGTTGTAGTAGATGATTAGTTTTAATCTTTAGTTATCTTGGCTGATTCCTGAATTCATCAATGTATCATACGACAATCGACGTTCATGCACATCTTCAAAACCGATAATCGTAGCTGATGTACTGTTAGAATTTCTATGACAGCGCAGTTGCCTCCGCAGAAAAAGTTACTCCAATCTAACGATCACAGTGTGCATCGAAGGGAGAGGAGATTTCATGCACATAGCAGACAAACTATAGTCATTAGCTATTATATCTACCTTGACGGGGGGGGGGGGTGCGTTGCAGATTAAAGTAGTCATATATACACTATACTATCTATACCTGACACACCACATTTATAGTTGGATTCAAACTTTTATCAGGTTGAGAACCATGTATATCGAAGAAGACACAACATGAAGGGATGAATATTTAAACTTCTTTTGGGACAGTGTGGGGAATACATTAAGGTTTCACCGGAAGTTTATGATGATTTTTTCTCTAATGGAGTAACTATGAGCAGTTGTTGAGTTATTGTTGTACCAATGTAACACGTATTTCAACCTATAAGATGTCATACTGTCGGAGGTAGAGCTCTACGGTGCGAATTGGGGCGAATGCTGATGGTCGGGCGAGAAGCCGGATATTTGAGCGGTGGGGGCGGGGGCGTTGTTGGTTGTTTGTTGTATGTATAAGCTGATATGTACTGGTTTCTTTTCGAGCATGGAGAGGAGGTTCTTATTACATGGTATTATGGTAGATCGTGAGATTGTGGTTCGTTGTATTATGATATCAGATTTTTCATAAGGTACTAATAATCAACTTACTTTCTACAGAACGCGTATGACGATCAGCTCTATATGGTGCTAATTCATCTCCGAACCTTAACTCCATTTGGAGAAAGTGACTTTTCTACTGTTCGAGGAAGCAAATGCTTTTCTTGCTCTAGATGATGATACAACTTCACCGAATTAATCCCGACTTATTAGTGATCCCGACTGACATTCTCATCCTAGAAGCATTCTTGAACAATGAACCACCGACTCCTATTCCAAATCAAGGAGATTGTTTACCAGAAACCCAAGAAGAAATCAAACTTTGTGAAGCCAAAACTGTTAAATCTTCGATTGATGAACCGCCAGAGGTTGAACTCAAAGACTTACCTCCCCATCTTGAATACGCATTCTTGGAAGATGACAACAAGTTACCAGTCATCATTGCTAAAGAATTAAGTTTGGGGGAGAAAGCCGATCTGATCAAGGTTCTTAAGTCCCACAAGCGAGCCATCGCTTGGAAATTATCCGACATTCAGGGTATTAACCCGGAATTTTGTACCCACAAAATTCTAATGGAAGAGGACTATAAACCTACAGTTCAGCATCAGAGAAGGGTTAATCCAAAAATCCACGATGTCATCAAGAATGAAGTTGAAAAACTTCTTGACGCAGGATTGATTTACCCATCTTCCGATAAGTCCCATGGGTCAGCCCGATACATTTGTGTCCCGAAAAAGGGTGGATTTACCGTTGTTTCAAAATAAAAAAATGAAGAAAATGAGTTGGATCCCAACTCGATTGGTTAGCGGCTGAGCGGGTATGCATGGACATACCGCAGAGTTAATCGAAGCCTACCCGTAAGACCACTTCCACACCCCATTTATGGGATCAAAGTGCTCGAGGAGATTAGCAGGGACCGAGTAATATTGTTTCCTTGTGGATTCTCCGGTATTTCCCAATTCCCAGTTTATTCCTCGTTGATCAAGAAAAGACACATTTACTTTGTCCAACGGAACGGTTTTGCCTACGTCGCATGCCTTTATCGCTTATGCAATGCACGTCACATTCCAAAGGTGTATGGTTGGCCCATCTTTTCATGACATGGTTGAAAAAAGACAATGGAAGTCTCATGGATGAGCGTTCTCGGTCTTTGGAAATTCCTTTGAAAATTGCCTCTCCCGTCTTGAGAAAATGTTGCAAAGATGTGAAGCACCAATTTTGAGTGTCTTAATCTGGGGAGAAGAGTGCCATTTATGGTCAAAGAGGGAGCAATGTCCTCGGCCATAAAATTTCTAAAAAATGGGATTGGAGTTGACAAAGCCAAAGATAGATGTCATTGCCAAATTACCTCATCCACGACCACTGTCAAAGGAGTTAGGAGTTATCTTGTCAAGCCGGATTTTATTAACCAGGAGGTTTTTACCGGAGATTACATAAAGTATTTTTTCCAAGGATATCCCGACCAATGACTCAACTTCTCGAGAAGAAACTCCATTCATCTTCTCTAATGAATGCATCCAAGCTTTCCAAACGTTAAAAAATAAACTTACGGAAGCTCCGATCTTGAATTTTTGGGCCGCCCAAACAGGTGATCAACCCTTCGAACTTATGTGTTCGATGCAATTGAATACGCCATAGGGGCAGTTTTGGGGCCACCGTCATGAAAAAAACACTTTCGCCTATCCATTATGCTATCAAGACAATGTCCGAGGCCGAAACTAATTACAACCACGACGAAAAGGGAAATGTAGCCGTGGTGTCATGCATTCTGCAAAATTCCCGGTCCTTATCTTATTCAGAACAAAAGCAAAGTGGCATACGGACCATTCCGCCTCTCAAGATATCTCCTTGTGCCAAAAAGGTGCTAAACAGATTGCTCCGATGTGTTTTCTCCTCCTCCAAGTATTTGACTTTAAAGGTTAATTAGACACAAAAGGATGCCGAGAACCTCGTAAGACACCCGATCACTGTCCCGATTAAAACCGTATGAAAACGTTCTCGCCCTAGAGATTAATGAAAACATTTCCTGCTCGAGACATTAAGATATGGTAATTTTCGTGACATGTTTTTTAAAAAACAAAAAAAGTGAAATTCTAGTACCCCGTGTTTGCCGACTTTGCAAATTAAAACATGCGGGTAACTTCGGTGTGAGGCATTGTACAATCCCACAGAAAAATAAGTTCTTTAAGGACGTGCAACATTATTTTTGGGATTACCCCCTTCCTTGGTTTAAAATTTGTGCGGATCAAGTATCAGGCGCTGTGTGCAAGCCATGAAGCTCTCGACATTCTCGAGGCTTCCACAATGGACCCACCGGGGAGCCTGCATGGTGCAAAGCCTAACCGCCAAAAGATCTTTGATTCCTGCTTTTTTTAGGCCCACCAATTTACAATGGATGTCCCACGATTTGTCCAAAAACTGAGACTCGTGCCAAAGACAGGGAAAAACTTCACAACGGGATGAGATGCCTCAAAACTCCATCCAAGTTTTGTGAAATCTTGACGTTAGGGCATGACTTTATGGGCCCTTTTTCCCGTCTCAAGAGGGAACAATATATCTCGGGCCGTTGACTACTTGTCAAAATGGAGGTGAAGCGAAAGCGCTCCCCACCAATGATGCCAGAAAGTCTTAGCAAATTTTAAAATCTCTCTGTCAGCAGATTTGGTGCCCCTCGAGCTATCAAAATGTGACCGCGGAACTCATTTCCTGCTATGACCAATTTGTAAAGGTCATGCAGAAATATGGAGTCACCACCGGGCTCTCCACCGGCGTATCGATCCACAAACGAAGTGGCAAGTCGAGTGGTCAAGATCGTGGTTTGTGAAACGTAATCCATGAAAGGACCATAAGTGAAAACCAGTGCTTCCTGGTCGGGACAAACTAGATGATGCACTGATGGGCCCTTCCGCAAAGCTTTAACAAAACGCCCATCAGGTTGTAAACTCCTTACAAGCTTGTGTATGGAAAGGCAATGCCTACTTACCGAACGAGCGTGACACAAGCCCTATTGGGCCTTGAAACACGCAAACTTTGATCCTTTCTACTGCGTTTGATCACCGGAAAGTTCATCTCAATGAACTTAACGAACTTCGTTCATGGCGTATGAAACTCAGAATCTATAAGGAATAAAACAAAGATGAATCCATGACTCCCAAAATCAAAAATCCGCGTCTTCCAACATCGGTGATTCGAGTCCTCATCTTTAATCAGATTGAAGATGTTTATCTCGGGCAAACTTAAAATCCCGTTGGAGTGACCTTCACCATCACTCAAGTCAGAGCCTTTACAGGCAACTTTGAGCTATCTCAAGCTAACGTGCCGAATTTCAAAGTGAATGGCATCGTGTTAAGCACTACTTTAGGAGTGGGACTTACACAATTGGTAGACCCGGTATCACCAAACATTCCCTTGAATGTCCATAATTTCCGTTGGTGCCGGTCAAGCATCGCGACCTTAAACAAGCGCTTCGTGAGGCATACCCATGCTTAAACCGAATTTGTAATTGCATGAATAAGTTGTTGGTTTTGTTGAATGAGATTATCTTAACTTTGTCTATCACCCTGTTTCGTTGTTGTTTGTTATTTTATTGTCCAGGATTGCCCGGATTGTACAGGCTCTCGTTTTTTCTATACAATCACTCGACTTCAAAATCCTCAGCTTCATATTGGGAATCCCGATACCAATCTAATCGACTAACGTTTTATCATTTGGCATGCTTCATAACCGGCGCTTATGATAACGAGGTACCCTTGCAAACATCAGGACCGATGTTTAGTACTAGTTTGGGGGGGGGGAGGGATCTTCGATTTATGTTGCCTGCAGCATTGTTACCGACGTACTCGTCGTATTTTCACCAATAGTATTTTGCAAAAAAATACCAAAAAAGAAAAAATGAAAAGGGGGAGTTGGAAAAATTTTGTGAAGGGTGAAGAATAGGGAAATAAGTGTGGTTTTTGTCAAGTGGTGGTCTGGGGGGGCGGCGTGGAGTATTCTGGAGGTTGGTGGGTGAGTAACAGGGGGGATTAGCGGTATGAGGGGGGGGGGGGTGAGGGGGAGTAGGGGAGTGTGGTGTATAGTGTGGCAGGCTGGGGAGGGGCGGATATTAGTCGGTTGGGGGGGGGTGGGGGTTGAGGGTGGTAGTGAGGGTATTTCGGGGGTTTGCGCGTGGGGGATCGTGTATTAAGTTGGGGTGATGGGGGCCTAACATTATGCTTAGTGACTTCAGGAGGGATCTGGATGAGTGGATTTACGACAGGTTTCGAGTTCTTGAGGAAGTGTTAAGTCGATTAGTTGGGTGTATCTTATTGTATATCTGAGATAGGTAAACATATGATAAATTTCTAACCACAAACAAACAAGCGGTGTGTAGAGGTGCGACTCTACACAGACTCGAGATGGTGCATACTGGTTAGGTAGCGTTTAAATATAAAGTTATGTGTTTAAGCAAGATTCGGTCTCAAAAACTATATAAGAATAGACTTGTGTTCTTTTCTCCCATAGCATCTAACCACCTAATCATACGTGCTTGTTCACAAAGTAAAACAATCGATGTATCAGAAAAAGCTTCACATTTTGTAACATGAGTCTTAAAGGCAAGGATTCGAAAGATAAATGCAAAGAAGCATGAATTAAGTATGAATGCCAATAAATGCACGAATAATTGGTATTATGCCAATGTGCGAGCCTGACATTTGATCATATGAGCTAGATAAAAGATGATGTCCGTGATATCCCACTCCGCTACCACGAGGTGGGGGGTTCAAACAAGACTTCTTTGACTTTCTGCAGGTATTTGGTGTGTTGTACATCGATATTAGCTCACTTGAAGCAAGGTCAGGTGAGGGATATTCAACCTAAGACACCAATCCTTAGCCAATATTGAGGAATAAGTGTGTAGATGGTGATTTCCCACACGCTAGCAACTGGGGTGGGTTTTCAAACTAAGAACACCGGTCGTTGGTTGTGATATCCTACTAGGGAGCGAGGCCTAGGTAGGTGTTCAAACTAAGCAACACATTCCTAGCTTTAAGAACTTATGAAAATGATAAATATGTTGGAAAAAGTTCTATGTTTTAAAATCAAGTTACAAGTGCCTAATAAGTTGTTGCTTTGAGTCGTGATTCGTCTTGAATTATGACAGAAGAAAATAAGTGTGAATCTTGTTTGAAAACAAGCACACACATCCAAATCAAATATCCATGTTGGTAGTAAAAAAATCGCAATTCAAAAGTCTGAGGGCTTAACATCTAAACTTAAATCGACAATGAATCTTGTTTTATTGCTTATACTTTGGATCTTGTGAAAAAAGATCGGGGACGATGAAATTAACCGTCAGTACATTCGTGAGTGTATTCATTAACATTCTCAGTCAAATGTATCCCATTTGTTGACTAAATAATGGAAGTAGCCAACATGTAATAAAAAAAAAAAATAAAAAAAATAAAAAACATTGAGTAGTTGTTGTAAATCTAAAATTGGTGAGAGCCGGGACTTACGAGGCTTATTGATTCTTTAAATTCCCTTTGTAAACTCTTGGCTACTTTTTCCAAGTTATTAGTCAAGGGATTGAGAGATTTTTGGTTTCTCAAGTGCTTACTTCATAGCATTGCGTGGGACTCGCAACATCTTAGTTTGGGGGATTTTGATATGTGTTTAATTACACATGCCATTTTCCATTTAAAACGAACTTAAAAGAATAAAAACATACCAAAAATACATTGTATTTTTGTATTTTGCATTTTGTTTCTGCAGGAAACGGATATCCCACAAAAAGACGAAAAACCAAGCAAAAAGAGACAAAACCGGACACGGGATGGAAAAGTGTGTGAAGGCGAAGCCCAATCAAAGTCAAGTCAACTCCGAGAAGAAAAAGCAAAGAAAAATATAACTTGAGGGGTCAAAAATGCCAAACCTCTAAGTTATATTAAGGAAACAAAGGCAGGGGCTGATTATGCCAGTTTGGGAAACTTCATTTATAAAAGAAAGAAAGAGGAAAAAGGAAATGAAAAGAAGAAAGAAGTGGAGGGGCTTTTCTTGTACACAAACCAAACATTCCCTTAATCATCTTCAACCTCTCTCTGTCAAAACCCAACTTGTATAAATCTTTTCTCCCGCCAATACCAAAACCAGCCCGCACCTTGTTTTGCTCCCATACTTCTCCTGCAAAATCACTCAACACCCTACCAAATCATTTCATCCACCCTACTTTCCCCCCCAGCTTTATAAAAGTCCATGTTGGCAATCCCTCTCCATTCACCAAAGCACTTCGATGGCTGAGATTGGTCCCCAAAGAAGCTCAAAAAAGAAATCAAAGGCTGGGGATTTTAGCTCTAGATTCTCCTCACACATCTATCACACATGGTTTTATCTCTCCAAAAGGTAAGCACAAAGAAGCAAGTCCAAAACTTCGGCCTATCTATAAGATCTTTCTTGTAAGCCTTTGAGGCATCCTATGTTATAAACTAGTCTTGTAATTTTTGAATTTAACTTAACTTATTTGTTCAGTCCCTTACAGCTTTTTTACTTCAGCTTTGTAACACTAGAGTTTCAAGTTTAATGCAAGTTTGAATTTTTTAAGTCAATTTACAATACCCAGGGTTAATTTTTCTTAATCATATTGATTTGTGTTCAAAAACGACCTCACCACATCTTACTCATAAGCTGTTTCGATTACGAAAAGAGGAAAAAGTTAAGTAGTAAGAAAAAAAAAACATCTCAAAATATCACTTTCAACTACACCACAGCTAAATTAGTTAGGATTGATAAGCCAGAACAGGATGGGGGCTTATGGACTCTCACATATGCTTCTTTAAGCAATGCTAGAGCTTGTAGTATTTCCTTGTATGACCCGGATTTGAGCAAGGGAGTAGTAATCTCTCTATTCTTACTTTTACTTGTCATTGTCGAGAATTGCTATTTATTTAATACAACGTTTGTTTTTTAAGTTATACTGCAAAACTAATTCATGCATATTTAAGTGCTTTATTATGGTTAGAAAATGGCTTATAAGTTTTTTAACTTTGTTATTTGATAATCTGTAATTTAAAAGTTTGAAAAAATATTTTTCTGGGAATGTTAAAGGCTTTTTATGAACAAGCATTACTAACTCCAAGTTAGTACAGCTATTCTTTTAGGACATACAAACTCCACACTAGCAGTAACTAACTCTAAGTTTTACTTTATTTCACCTTTTGGAACATCACTAACTTAAACACTACCAGCACTGACCCCAAGTTAGACTGTGAGTCTTAACAGTTAAGTACTAGTTGTTCACTTACTTTATCAGCTTATTAT
This sequence comes from Tanacetum coccineum, assembly GCA_026074375.1. NCBI lineage: Eukaryota > Viridiplantae > Streptophyta > Magnoliopsida > Asterales > Asteraceae > Tanacetum > Tanacetum coccineum. The sequence continues at coordinate 42,543 of BQNB010009724.1, forward strand.
TTTTAGCTTGTTTAAAATTTTCATTAGCTTTTTAAAGTAGATAAGCTTATTCCTATGGTGGCTGTTTATTTCAGTAGAACTTAATGTCTTTTTAAAAAATAATTTTAAGAGTTAATCAGTTTTCGTTTTTCTAGTCTTGCTTTTATCATTATAGTCCATTTGGGTATGCTCATTTTCTTATGCTAAGTGCTTATTTTGTGTAGTTAACTTTCTAGTTTTAGGTAAAGTGCTTAATTTCTTGTTTAATTGTGTTTTGTTAAGGCTAGCAGTACTCACCCAAAGTCTAACAGGTACTAACTTTAGCGCTAGCAGTACTAACTCCAAGATATGTACTGTTAGTTAAAACTGTTAGACTGTTGTTAGTACGTTGTTAATTATCTAGTTTAATTTTAGCTTAATTGTTTTATTTTTTGTAATTGGCTTAATTAGAGTATAGGTTGCTCATTGAATTTCTTAAGTTTATTTGAGCTTATTTGTGCCTTAGTTTCAGGTTTTTTAAAGTGTTTTTGTCATTCCTAGTTTTTATTCTTGTTCCAGCTTATTTTCTTTGCTTGTTTTTATGTGCTCTTGCTTATTTTCGTCAGTTTTAGTGCCAAATCATTCCTTGTGACATTCAAACACCAATCGTCAATCGTTCTTCGATAATCCATTTCTAGCCTCGTTGGGACAAAACGACCCGGGAACACTCTATACTGCTTCCGGTTTTCTTGATCTCGCGTAATTCTGATCCTTTGTTGTGTATTTATATTTATATTTACTTATTGATAAACACAAAAAGAGGGGTTGTATTGCCTCTGGTTACTCCTGCCTACTAAAGGCATGCACCATTCCACGTGCCCTTTCAGTACCTTTAACTTGGTTTCCTTAGTTTCGGTTCTTTAACTCCGGGCAATCACTCTTGTAGTGCCCTTGATTCCCACAACCAAAGCATGTCACATTCTGTAGCGAATTGCCTCCCGCTACAGGAATCCTAGTTCGACACTCCCCTTCCTGGTGACCAAGCTTGTGACATTTACCACACCTAGGAGGACACGGACCTGGCTGATGATGTGCCTTGCACCTATTGCACCATGGTAAGTTCCCAGCGTAGCCTCTACCCTTAGCTGGGGCTGCCACATAAACCTTAGCAGCTTCTTGTCTTCGGTTTTGCTGCTGGTGATAGTTGTTCCCTTGCTGGTCTTCCCACTTCCTTTTATTGCTATCACCGATCCTTAATGCCTTAGCCTGAACCCCTTGTTCAATCAGTTCTCGAGCCATGTTGATTGCATCATGCAAAGTCGCAGGCTTTGAAGAAGTAACATTTCCTTTGATTCCCTCGGGAAATCCTCGAATGTACTTTTCAATCTTTTTCTTTTCAGTTGACACCAACTCAGGACACATCAAAACCAGTTCGTGGAAGCGATTGTTGTATGCCTCGATGTCATCTCCTTTCAAAGTCAAAGTCCAAAGCTCTTGCTCCATCCTTTGGATTTCAGTTGCTGGGCAGTATTCAGTAGTCATCATAGCTTTTACGTTGCTCCAGGGGATCTGATTAGCATTAGCAAGTCCCAAAGTTTGAACATTTCCGTTCCACCAGGTTAGAGCACGACCCTCGAACGTGCATACAGCAAACTTCACTTTGTCATCTTCAGCACATTTACAGATCTCAAACACTTGCTCCATCTTTTCGAACCAACGTTTCAGTCCGACTACGCCTTCAGTCCCGTTGAAAGTGTGAGGCCTATCGTTCGTAAATTTCTTATACGAACATCCATGCACATCTGGTGCAACAGTTCCTCCAGTATTTGCTGATCCAGATCCACCAGTATTGTTTGAGTCAGCTCTTGTCTTTTCATATTCTTCAATAGCTTTGGCCACATGCTTTTCCACTATCCTCTTAATAGATTTCTTCTTAAATCTCCTAGGCGGCATGATTCTAGCCACGAAAGTACACAATTCGTTAAGAATTTGTAAAGGTATGCAAAGTCATGGCACGTGATAATAAGAGAGAAAATGACAGAGAAAAGTGATATATGTAAATGTGTTAAATAAAATTTTATAAGGATTTGTATGTTGTTTGAGGTTTGCCTTGGCCAAAGAGGAGGGGGAAGGAGAGATTTTTGTGTTTTACACCTTGAAAGTGAGAAAAGTGTGTGTATTTAACGTCAAAAGATTAGACGTAAGAGATATAAATTAGTAACCAAGTAATTATATATATGTAAGACTATAATGATAATGAGGAAGTAAATAAGGACCAGATGAGTCGCGCGCGCGCGGATATCCGAATAAGGATGAATGGATCTGCAATTTTTGAAAATGAAAGAAAAGAAAAATTTTTAAATTTTTTGGTTATAGACTAGGTTTTGAAAAATGACCCAGTTCCCAAAAGAGACGTTTAATAAAATGTCACATTCGATTTAAATAAATCAGAGTAAATTCAGGTCCAAATAGTTTCCTTTTTAACAAAAATTACAAGAGTTTAAACATGACTGAAATGTATATTTAAAGAAAAATAATTATGAAATGTGAAGAAAAACCGAGTCTTTAAGGTTTTGATATCCGCACATCCAAATGCTCTCAATGCTCAGCTAGCAAAATAATAACCTGAGAAAATACATGCAAAAATGTCAACAATAATGTTGGCGAATTCATAGGGTTAAGTAAAAGCAGTTTTGAAATACTTCGAGTAATATTTCAGTAAGAAAAGTAGCGTTACAACATTTCAAAGTATTATTTCTGAAATCCAAGTAGTGATTCAATAAATCAAGAAATGTTATTGTAATCAAACAGTTTAGTGGACCACAAGATTTAAGTAATGTAGACAAGAGAAACAGATTCACCAAGTCTAGAAAATATGTATTATTGCACTAAGCTCATAACACCGAACCTTAACACGTAATATACTCAAGTCTGCCCCCAAAAAGAATAAAATACAGATGCTGCCAAACATCTTACGAATTACCTCAAATGTTAAATGCGTCAATGGTTAAACCACAACCCAGACGGGGATTGTCAGTCCTGATAGATCTATCCACAACACTCGCGTTTACCCATCTAGTAATTAACAGTTCATGATAAAAAGGGGACTTAATGGCAGAGGGTACTCAGGCAATAATATGATCTGGAATAACATACAATTAAAAAATACTTGTGTCTAATTTAAAACAAGTAATGTGTTTAAAACTCTCGTTTTTATATATAGGAATTCAATGATCTTAAATCATGTAGTAAGCAAATCAAGCTTTAGTAAATTCATGAGTAAACAACCATGTATTGAAAGTCATGTAGTAAGCAAGTAAAATATTTAGTAAAAATAGTCATGTAACACTTAAGTAGTAGAAATCAATAAATTTGCTTAGTAAAACGAGCATGTATTCTCACCCCGAAAACAGTTTATGAAAAACCATTAAATTGATAAAACGAGGGTTCTCCACTGAGACTCCAGCATGTCCACAGTACAAGATCTCAACATCCTTCACTAATCTATCAACACTCCCCACTTATATGTCAAATGATCTTTAACTATAATTTACAGACCCCTATATATCCATTAGCAATCTGCATACCTATTACCGATCGTACATTTTCTTACCCCCAATCCATCAAACAGTTGTCAAGCTCCAATCAGTATAGTTAAAGAAAAAGTGTTAATACGCAAAACGCTAACTTACACAGGCCACAAAAACTAAAAATCTCACCAACAAAATGAGTAAGATATGTTAAAAAACAACAACACGTAAATAAACTAATCACATTAATCCCATATACTACTACCTCCACCTCCATCTCAAAGGACCCCCATAATCACGTGACCTAACTAACCTCATACTCCAACAACAATACAACATATTTCAAAAACCCACCAAACCCCAATTCCCTCAACCCACCCATCAAAAAAATAATCTTACAACCAAATCATCCTTAACCACCCCCACACTAACCCCACATAAACTTAACCAAATCTTATTTCATCCATTACAACCCCCACCATCCAAATATATTTATAAGTGTACCCAAAACTTTTCCATAATACTCTCGATCATCTCTACACGCGTCTAAAAAAACAACAACCACCGCTCAATAGTTCACTCCATCATACCTTTAAAACACCCTCCTCCCCCTCACAAAATACCCACAAAGTACCATATTTATCACCCCCACCTTCATTACACCCAGAGACCATACCTATCAATCTGCGCCAAACTTATACCCATCTAAGTCAAACAATCTGCCATAGTATGACACACCAAGTACATCCCTTCCTCCCCACACCTCTCACAAATTTCTCTCCTATTCGCACTCACGCATACCCACTCACGTCTCTCTTGTGTGTAGAGCCCCATTGGTAGAAGCGCGCGATCGAGATGTGAGGTAACGTTAACGTCTATATTGTTTGTGGTTCTGCTTGTGTTGTGCTCCAATATAGATAGCTCGCTATCAGACGTCACTTCTATATTGCACCACCCCCCCCACCCCCTAATTCCACTTGTAGTTTTATAAGTGCGGCTCGGGAGAGACCGTCGCCGCGGAGAGTGAAGTCCTAGGAATTGTTTTGTGTTCTTAGTTAGTTTCGCTTTTTGATCGTAAACTCAATTCATCCGGAGATGGTATGGCTTTATCCATAAGAAACCACATGTTCATCATTATGTTTCTACCCTTCATCCCATGTAAAAACTACAGTAGCCTCCAGTCAAATAATAATTCGTTAAGACCTAATCTTTTGTATTACATATTCTGTGTTAAACACTAATGTTAGTTTCCCGGTTTTTGGTAGATCTCGACCATCCGGAGAAGTTGTGTTTCCATTTCCTTCTATTCACTTGGACCTGATGATATTAAACTATTCATTCATGTAAAATAAGCAGATAGGATTTAAAGCCAAAATGATTCATTATATCAGACATACAATCTGCATAATAGATTCTATGGACCCATTCTTTTGAATTAGTCTTCACTAATTTAGGCAGTATCTAACTCATTCCGGAGGAGATACGAATCCACCAATTCTCATAAGGACTAAGATTTCTAATTTTATCAAATTATGTGTAAAGATACTGTAGGATCTAAACCAAAAATATTCCATTAACATACTAACTATCTGCAAGTCACCCATTTGAACTAGTTTTACTAATTTGGCCATAACTTGGTCATCCGGAGGACTAGTCGGCTCCATCCAAAGCACCACATACACCTTGTATGTTTCTCTACCCAAAAAAGTCATAAAATAATAGACCTCAAGCCAAAAATTATTCGGCCTCACACCAACAACCTGCTGTCCTAACTTATTTTACATAGTTCCTAATCGCTTTCCAAAATCCAATCTAATCTATTTAATAACATACTTAAGATTATTTTACCTATCGCCCAATATCACTTTTACAATCACCCAATAACATGCATGCATCGTATTTTCTAGAAATCAATCAAATTAAATAAACCCATGAATTAAAAATAACAATTAAACAAGAGATTAGGGCTTACGTAACAACAATTAAAGAAGAAAACGAATCGAACACTAACTTTTAAATCAAACCCATGAAATCAAGACAATCAAGATATTCAATTAAATCATTTGCATGTTGATTTTTATTGTAGGGATTGATAAAGGTTAATGTAGGAATGATATGGGAGTGATTTGGAACTGATTGGAGAATTTTAGTGTCTGATTTCTTCATGGGTGTTGGTGCGTGTATTGAATCGAGCAGAGAGGACGAGAGCAAGGTGATAATGGATTTTTTTTACATGGTTGTTTCTATAAACTGTCCCCCCCCGTCCCGACCCGTTCTTGGCGTTTACATGATCCCCCACCACAGATAGGACAACACACACAATATATCAGGCCTTGTTTGATTTCATAATTATTAATTTGACTTCCATTTTTTGATAAAACATAAGGGGTTGTTTGATTTTTAGTTTTGTAGGAGCACACAAAAAGAATAAAGGGGTGTTTGGTTTATATGTTATGTTTATTTTATATTTTTATATTTTTATTTTTCTAAAACATTTATACTACAATATTTGATTTAAAACACTTAGTTAAAATATTAAAAAGTGTTAAAGTACTATTTTTGACACGGTTTCGGTAAAAACGCGAGAAGAGTCGAAGAATACTAAAATAAAAGTAATTAAGCTTCTGAAGCTAAAATATGAAATTATCGATTTCTCAAACGTTAAAACGGATAAATATTCCAAGCACGACTCGCGAATAGCCAAAAACGACGATTTTCACTTAATCTGTTAAAAAGTAAAACAAAATTTTTTATTCAAAAGCAAAAATAGCAACAAAGTCAAGATTTAATATTGACCGTAAAATACGAGATGTTACAGCCTCGATGAGCTAAGATTCAGTAAGATCACCATTATTGTCTCATAAGATAGATTATAATCAACCGTGATTGCTTTATGCGGATGTGGTTAATTATGTTAGGCCGCAATGTGTAGATATTATATAAACACTTGTAATGTACTCATAATACTCAAACAATAAACACGGTTTACATGGTATCAGAGCATTATCCAAGCCGATCCAAACCCTAAAATACAAAACAAACCCTAATCCCTCCACGGCGATTTAACAGTCGATTATCAATCCATAATGACAAACAGCGAACACCCATCTCCACCCCCAAACCCACAACCTTGGTTGAAAAATTTTTATGCGGTCCATACATCAACAGTACTCATTCCTAGAAGCAGGATCACAGCTGAATCAAACTACTCCACATGGAGTTATTTTTCAAAGGTCATTGTAGCAACTTCGGTTCCTAAACAGCCATGCGAAGAATCTACCTATCACCGAGGCCTCTGACGGTCCGACTGCCACCAATGGACGAAAGGATCACGCTGATTCCCTCGTCAAATCTTGGATCTTTTCTCACCTCTCTTCGACCCTTTCGAAAGAGGTGATTAAAGCAAATCCTAAAACGGCTAAAGCCGCTTGGGATGCCATTGAAATCATTTTCCAAGACAACAAACTCAAAAACAACCCGCACCATCTCCTTTAAAAGGAGAATTTCGGGTCCATTCAAATGGGAGACCAAAACTGCTAGATGAATACATTTCAAAGATTGAGCTACCTCACCTTCTTACTGATTTAGGTTCAGATATGTCTGATGACGATGTAGTCACATACGCCATCAACGGCTTAATGACTAAAATATAAGGAGTCCGCTCAAATCCAAAGCACACACGATCCTTTCCTCCCTGACTTGGGCTTATTGTTCGATCTAATAGAAAACGACCTGGTGGCAAATGGAGGGAGCTAGGCTTCGTATCTCGGTCTTCTGTAACTCCATACTGGCACTACTATCAAGTGCTCCTCCAGTTCTATTGGCTGAAGCACAAGTCGTAATCAAACAGGATGGAACAATCATGAACGTGACCAACCGTACACCACAACACGTGAGGTGTTCCGTAAATTTTGTACGATGGCTTTTATCGTTGGCAGGAACTGTCGTTTCCTTATGACTCCCTCGAGTCCTCATGATCACTCCTCCAATAGTAATAATTATACAACTCATCGCACCACTCAGGGGACTTTACCTATGCATGCTGGATCTCAATCTGGTGGGTTGAATGTATCACAACAACAGCAAAGCTTCTACAACTATTACAAGCCCAACAAACCATGTTGGCCAATTTTTTTCAATGGCTTATCAGGCCATCTCGGCCCACAGCTACACGATGCAACCATTCTGGTCAACAGAGACCCAACAAGTCTTCAGCCCACAATCAACAGCACTTCTCTCGGGTACTAATACAAGTCGACTCCATCCAGCAAATGTCAAGCAACGCTTTTTGCCTCAAGCGTTTAATCGCATGACTCTTCGGGATCCAACAGATGTAAACTAATTGGAACATGGATACGGTGCGTCGTCCTCATCTTAACTCTAATCGCCACTAATTTAAGTACTCTTTTTAATTCTTGCATTATCCATATGTTCTCTTGTTGGTGACGGGAAATTCCATTCCAGTCACCAACGACGGGACATAGCACTTTACCTACACCTTACAAGACAGTCTTCACCTAATAAAGTACTCATAACACCCAACTTGTTAAAAACTTAATTTCCGGTCAACATTTCGTTAGAGATAATAAATTTACCATTGATATTTGATGAGTTTGGTTTTTGTTAGAGATTACCTAGGACCCCGTCAAAATTCTAACTACCGATGTGACAAGCATGGGTGACCTCTATCCTGTCACATCTCTATCATATCCTCAAGCTTTTGGTCCGTCAGCATAAACGTGGCACCAAACGACTGGGTCATCCTGGGAAGTGAAGTGTTACGTCATTTAGTTTTTAATAATCTGATTCTGTAATAAGACTACGTCCCACTGTGCTTGTCATGCTGTCAACTTGGCAAGCACGTGCGACTTCCTTTTTCGCTTTCTGAAACTATTGTTGAGTCTCCATTTGACATTGTTCACAATCAGATTATGGGACTTCTCTACTTTCGAGTGTTTTCAGCAGATTAAATACTATGTTTTTTTTTAATCATTTTCGCATTTACTTGGGTGTATCCTCTTCGTAATAAGTCTAATGGCATTTCTAAAATTCCATTCATTGTTCCGTGCTTTTGTTAAAAATCACTTTCTACAAGTGTGATATTAAATCCTTGCAATGTGATCTAAATCTTGCAATGTATCATCGGAGGTGAGTTTGACAACAATGCCTTAACACCAATTATTTGCCAACCAATGGTAATACCCATCTTCTCTTGTCCCTAAAACATTCTCAACAAAATGGGCAAGGTTCGGAACAGCATGATAAACGTACAATAACAACCTCATCCGTACTTATTATTTCAAGCGACACTTACCCCTACCTTTTCTGGGTTGAAGCCCCTCACAGGGCCGCACATCTCTTTAAAACATTCTTCCATCCACTGCGATTAAACAATGAGAATACCACATTACCGCTTTATAAGAACAACACCTAATTATGTCGATCTTCATGTATTCGGTTGTCTTTGCTACCCACATGTTCACACCAATCACAAACTCGAACCCCGTGCTACTCCCTCGATTTTTCTTGGCTACCCCACGACTCACCTGTGGTATCGGTACCTTGACTTAAATAACGGATAAAATCATTCTATCCGTCACGTGTACTTGTGAAGAATAGAACGGTTTTTCCGTATGGGTCTATGACTCACAGAATCCCTGCTCACAGAGGGAATATTTGTATCATTTTAATAATGATTTTTGTTTTGTGAAGTGTCTTCATATTCAACTAACTCCCCTAAAAACAAAATAACACCAAAAGTATGAACAAATATTTACCATCGTCCAACTATAATTCATTATTAATTTATATATTATTTACGCTCATAGATATTTCACAAACATCAAGATAAATATAATTGAACTCGGCTGCGGGAACTTTATTTTATTGGAGCTTGGGTTGGTGTGGGGGGGGGGGGAATAAAATAAAATAAATTTTTTCTTATTTTCGAGACAGAGAATCACAAGATAAGATTATTAACTAACAACCATTCCCTTCAAAATAAGACACCATATAAAAAATTTCCTTAGACTCCGCTACCTAATTTAATACAAAAATATATGCTCCATAATATGCCCACTGTGAGTCTTCCCCGTAGCCGCACTCGACAACCCATACACTCCCTCACCACAGCCCACTTCCACTTCCGCCCACTCCACTGGCCCGCCAACCAATCAGCCCACTAATCACTCCACATATGGCAGCCACATCCTACCTCCTCCCTATTATATGCATTTAATATATTATATAACATTGTTTAATTATATATGTAACTACCCCAACAACCCACGACTAATCTTCCACCCACAAACAGTATACCACCCACTCCTCCCCGGTTCCTCACCCCAACCAACAACCCAACCGCAATCCACTTCGACTCACTCATGGTCATTCAGTTACCCGAGTTTGTAACATCCGAGAATTTTCGAAATTTTAAAGGACTATTTTAACCTTTGACTTTTCGAGTCTGACCTTGACATCTGACTTTGACGTTTTATTGTTTAAAAAAAAGCAATTACCCAGCTGGCCGTAAAAATTTACAGAACATATTATTTCTAATAATAAATCATAATTATTATTATATTCCTCAAAGTGGAAATTATTTTTATCTTATTTGGCTCGAAAACGAAAAGATATATATTATTTATAAGTTGACGTATCAAAAACGAACCACTAAATCACGTTTTTGTTATTCGGACTCTAAAGCAACTTGATGTAAAACGACATTCTTGAAAACTTTTCAGTTTTGACCGAGACCCGAAAACAGTCAGAAAGTGACTGAAATGCCCTCCGCAAGATTTAGAAACAGAAAAATAATAAATTATATTTAATTCACACTTTTTTATAATAAAAAATATTTTTGTTTATTAAATTAGTCATCATTTATTCGAAACGTTTGTTGATAACGCAAAAAAAATTAAAAAAAAAAAAAGATAAATAAACTTTAAAAAAAAAAAAAAAAAAAAAAATTTAAAATATTAACAAAAATTTGTACAAAAAAATAACAAAAAAAATCAATAAAAGAAAATAAAAGAACTAAATAAAAATAAAAAAAAAAAAAAAAATAAAGGTAAAAAAATAAAAATATAAATAAAAATTAAAAAAACATTTTATACGGGTTAGAAATTTATTTTTTATCTTTTACTTTCGGAAAAGACAATAACCGGTAGTTTCCAAAATTATAACAAATAGTTTTTAACCACACACAATTATAAAATATTTATGAGATCCTATCAATAAATACCATTTTATAAGAAAAATGGATTTGGTAATCAAGGGCGCAAGTTTCGTATTTTGAATCATCCCATAAGTCGCTCAAATGAGTCCCGAACCATTATTTACCAAAAGTTACACTTTAGGTCCCTGTGAAAATATTTTCACCCTTAACCCTCAAGTATCATACACTTGTCATTTTTTTTGGAAACTTTATAAAATATAGTTATAAGATATTAGGGTTCTCATTTTTTTTATAACCTAGCCCCATCTCATCTTCTTCTCCTCTCTCTACTTTTCCCGGCGCCTCCTCGCATTTTCCGGCCACCCACCCCAGCCGTCGGCATCCATCTACATCATCACCACATCATCCACCCAACACCACCACTTCAGTCACCATATCATTACCGCCGCTACCCCCATCACACCGACACCATCACAACCATTTTCATCACCAACCATAGGGTGCGTTTGTTGTTCGGAGTAAACACCATGGGGTGCGTCCGGTTTGATGATAACAGCACCAACATGGTGCGTTGGTTTTATAAGTTAACACCACAAGGGTGTTTGTTTTGGTGGTCAACTCACCACAAGGGGCGTTTGGTTTAGGAGAATCACTATAAAAAGGGTGTTTGGTTGGCTGTATATCAGATAGGGTGCGTTTGGATATGGGTTTTGAGCGGGTAGTGTGCGTTTGGTTTAAAAACGACCCAAAGGGTGCGTTGGTTTTTGCTGAGTCGCACACAATGGTGCGTTTGGTTTTCTATCAACAACACCAGGGTGTGTTGGTTTTATTAGTCACAAAAAGGGTGCGTTTTGGTTTAGCAAAAGCACCAGCAGGAAGCGTTTGGTTTTTATAAAAACCCACAGGGTGCGTTGGGTTGTATATGACAGCGAGAGGAGGGTGCGTTTGGACTGTTAAAATCGTTTAGGGGCGTTTGGATTCGGGTTTTAGCACCGAGTAGGGTGCGTTTGGTTTTAGTAAAAGCGAAAGGGTGGGTTTGGTTAAAGCTATTAACAGCCAACAGGGTGCGTTTGGCTGTGAAACATCACAGCTAGGGTGCGTTTGATTTATGGTTTCCTCAGTAGGGTGCGTTTGGCTGTGGGTTTTAGCAGTGAAAGGGTGTGTTTGGTTTAATATAATTTCACCAAAGGGAGCGTTGGATCTGGGTTTAGTATGAGTAGGTGCGTTGGTTTTATATAAATAGCGACTAATAAATACCAATATATGGTATTAAATATTAAACCGGATCAAATGTGTGTTTGGTTAAATAAATATTTTATTTATTATTTCTGGTTCTGTGTTTATAATAACTATTAAAAGATGTGGTTGGGTTTGCAACATGTATTGAATTGAGGGAAATGTGATAACTATTGTTATATGAAACTTAATTAAACAAATAGTCATGCCGGGATTTTTATAAACTAGATACGTTTAGTAAATTTCTACAATCCTACTTATTATTATCTTGAAAGGGGCTTAAGAATTATTAAATCGTGATGACCCGATAATTAAACTAAAACAATAATTTTTGAGATTTCATTTATCTAGTCCACAACTTTAAAACGTACGTTTATTTTTATAAAGAGACGTTCTAACTAATCAATGGGGAAATCCGGGCGTGTGTCAATTATTTAGTTTTCATTTTATTTTATCATCTTTCTCAATAATACTTGGAAAGTATTATATAATTCAACCATTTTATTTTAGTTGTCACCTTTTAGAGGTAACACATGACGCGTATTAAATACGCTTCGAGTTATTCTTTGGGTTGTGTATCTTGTTATATAATTCACGGTATGAATTATATACTCGGTTATTTTTCATTATGTAATACATACGGAATGTATTACACACCTTACGTTTACTTTTAATTTATTTATTTAACCAACCACCAAACTATTACAACATCAAATCTAAATCTTTTATCAACGTGTCGCGTTGACATAATCATTCATCGGAAAACCCAAACGCATTATCCTAGGCTAGTGGGACTTAGCCGTTAGGATTAGTTGCTACTTCTTGGTCGAGCCGTTCCTCTTCGGTTCGGTTGTGCATAATTAATATGCCCATCCCGTCAATCGTTCTTCATCCACGATGTGATTTATACCGCCTCTTTCACTTGTTTACATTTACTTTAGCAAATCTCGGGGAGAATACATGCTCATATAACTTGTTTACATATTAGTTCACAATATCTTTACATACTATTCTAACACACTTGGTCACTACTTGATATGCACTTCATTACAAACACAATATACATGATTAATTCAAAATTGGTTTACATACCTATAGGCATACTCGCTATGGGATTCAATGTTTGACTTTATTTTTTGTCACAATGCAATACTTTACATTGAAATGATTTTTCGGATTACGATTTGTTTGGCACCTGCGGGCAACAAGAGCATTACATGCCCGAGTGGTTTCTTGGGAGGGAACACCCATGCTGGGAAAACCAACCAAAATTATTTGTATCACTGCCCGAATCGGGTACATACAACAAGTCTACGTCACATCCGACATGTACTAGTAAATCACTTGGAGGGGTGAGCGCGAATGTATGAACTAGATCTATTCAGGGTTTGATCCCTGTTCCAGTCGATTAAGCATACGCAGGTAGCGAACATTATAGCGTGATGTCCACGTGAATGATAAAAATAGAAATCTATTTCGGGATTGACACCCCCATTCGGGCGAACTAGCATCACTGGGGAACGAACGTTATGAACATTCAGGATCATGTTGGGGATACAAGGCCCCCCGAACCACATACATACTTGGAACATTTTGGTGACGTTAAATTTTGTCATGCATTAATTTATCAAATCTTTTGGGATAAGATTGGTACTTTTGGTAACATAAAATGGGTCGTGCATATTTTATAAGATATTTTACATGGTACTGTGAGACACAGTGGAAAATATATTTGTTAAACTTACTTCAATATTTAAACTAATCTATTAACTCACAACTTTAATGTTACACATTTAAGCATGTTTTTCTCAGGTGAAATTAAAAATGCTTGATTATTGATGTGCATTGGAGTCTTTAACATTCAATTTTCATTTGAGCAATTATGGGACAACTATTATTTGATTTTTAGAAAATCAACCGAGATTTGTTTTACAAACGACACATTAGAGTCGTTCCTCTAGTATCTTCGTGCTGTGTATTAGAGGTAACGCTCCCATGACATATTTCCGCTGCGACACATTTTTGGGGGTGTTACCGTGTTGGTACTAATCGTCCTACTCAACGATATACTTTATCTGTGTCAACTATTTCCCCTATTCCAAAGTCCTACAACCATGCTTTTCAAGACCCGCATTGGTATCGTGCTATGCTTGATGAATATAATGCTTTAATTAAAAATAATACTTGGATTCTTGTGCCACGACCATCGGACGCGAACATTGTTCGTTCCTTATGGCTTTTTCAGCATAAATCTAATGCTGATGGCACTCTTAATCGTTACAAGGCTCGCCTTGTTGTGAATGGCAACACTCAGCTTACAGGTATTGATTAAGATGGACACGTTTAGCCTGGTTGTTAAACGCTACTATCTAACGGTACTATAGCTTGCTCTTTCTCGACATTGCCGTTCATCAGCTGAATGTCTATACATGCTTTTTTACATGGTTAATTATCCAAGACTGTTTAACATGCAGCAGCCTCCTGGTTTCGGGATTCACAACATCCTGAACATGTTTTGTCTTTTACAGCGATCTCTATATGGCTTAAGCAGCCCTCGGTGCCGTGGTTTCAGAGATTGCAGCATAGCTGCCTCGAGTTGATTTTATTCATACAATTGTACACATCACTTTTATTACAGGCGGGTTTCCGATACAGCTATACTTGCTTTTGTATGTTAAGACATTATATTGCCATGCTTCTTCTCTACAGGTTTTCTTCAGAAGTATTATTGCCACTTTACATGCCGAGTTTCTCTATGTCTTGATTGGGTCCGCTGAATTATTTTGGGTATTTCTGTGACTCGCGAATACTTCGGATGTTTCTCTCTCAAACAGAAGTGATGCTTCTGAGCTACTGAGCGTGCTGGCAAATGCCACTGTAATCCTTGTCGTACTCCAGTTGACACGGATTCTAAGCTTTCTGCTGATGCTGATCCTGTGTCTGATCCTACCTTATATCGCAGTCTTACTAGGGCCCTTCAGTATTTGACTTTCACTCGGCTGGATATATCTTATGTTGTGCAGCAGGTTTGTCTCTACATGCATGATCCTCGAGAGCCTTATTTCTCTGCTCTTAAGCGGATCTTGCGGTATATTCGTGGTACTATGCCCTATGGATTACAGCTATTTTCGTCCACCACATCTCTTGTTGCTTATTCTGATGCAGATTGGGCTGGGTGCCCCACTACACGTCGATCTACCTCCGGTTTATTGTGTTTTCTTGGAACAATCTTACTTTCGTTGGTCTGCAAAAGAGGCAAGTTACCCTTTCTCGCTCCAGTGGCTGAAGCTGAGTATCGGGTTGTTAGCTATGCGTACTAAACTTCGTTGGTTATACGTAATCTTTTACGAGAGCTTCAAACATCAATTGCACCGCTACACTTGTATTATTGTGACAATGTAAGTTAGCCGGGTTTATCCTCTTCTAACCCGTGCAACACAACGCACGAAGCATAATTGAGATGATATTCACGATGTCGTGACTTGGTTGCCGCTGGTCATATCCGAGTACTTCATGTACCTTCTCGTTATCAGTATGCAGATTATCATTCACAAAGGCTTACCTACGTTTTTGTTTGAAAGTTTCGCCTCCAGCTTGATGTTCGTGTCCGTCTCCCGCACAACTGCGGGGGATGTTAGCAGACGTGTTTGTATGGCCCAAGCCTGTGCTCATGAAATGCACCAATGTGAGTAGTATAAAATACATTTTATTGTCTCAAATTATAACTCATTCAATAAACAACATTTTACAGCAAAACATTCATTTCGTTGTAAAAAAACTTATACACATGTATACTTATATTGCTCTGAGCCTAAATGCATAGGAAAAACTATAAAAACACTTTGCGAACATTTAAACCAAGAACTAAATTTGAAGAAATTTGAACCCTTTGATAGTTAGTATTTTATAAAAAAAACTATACACAATTAACGTTTAAAGTCACTGATTCTTAAAACAAAACTTCCTTATGTAGCTTGTTGCTAGGAGACACGTCATAATCATGCAAAAACATGAGTAATATAAAATCAATAGCATAATTCTATAAATAAGAGTACAAGTACGGCAGCACTCTCACCATTCATCTAACCAAAAGTGACTTTTCAGCGTTTGTTTCTCGACCGTCCATAAAACTCACGTCAGTTCGAGCTTCAGAGGTGAACCATTCACCACCGGTGAGTGGTAACTTGGTGGACCCATTTTTTTTTATTTAATTTTTTTTATTTGGTTTGTGAGTGTGTGTGAGTATTTAGTGGGGTATATTTTATATAAAGTGGGTATTTTAATGAAAGGTGAGTTTAGTTGAAAGGTGACTGTTATTACGGTTGAAAGGTGAGTGGTAAAGTTGGAGAGAGAAAACAGACGTGGAGCTGAGGTGTAAGGTGAGTTTGGTCTTGTTACTCCATCCAGCCTAATTGTAGGTGAGAATCAACTACATCGAGTTAATATGGGTATAGCCCAAAAACATTTTTATGATAAC
The DNA here is from genome assembly GCA_026074375.1 of Tanacetum coccineum. Classification (NCBI taxonomy): domain Eukaryota; kingdom Viridiplantae; phylum Streptophyta; class Magnoliopsida; order Asterales; family Asteraceae; genus Tanacetum; species Tanacetum coccineum. Next base: position 58,921 of record BQNB010009724.1, read on the forward strand.
TTGACATTTGCAGATGAAACTGTTTTAGGGTGCGTTTGTTTAGTGGTTATCGGAATCAAGGAATGAAATGATAATGAAGAATACTTGGGTTGTGTATATGGATATCCATAGTGGATATGCATTCCGTGTTATCAGATTTAGTCATAGGAGGGAAGGTAGGCCACTTTAGAAATCCATTCCTTCTTATACGTTATTTTTTATATTTATTTAGATAAAAAAAATATTATTCCTCCTCAATCTTCATTACAGCTAACTCAACATCATTCTTTTACCATTGGAAAAAAAAATCATATTTAGTACATGAGCTATGAGCATCTCTTTCACACAAAAGTAAAAGTTAACAGTTTTTTTGTCTCTCATCATCTACAACAACAAAATAAATGAAGAGTAATCTTGAATAATTTTGAATAGAGTTTGCATTTTTTATGAAATATATTATTGATCTCGACGTGAAATATTATTATCCTATTTTTAGAATTAAGGATAATGTATGCTCAATCTCATTAACACCACTAATAGTTCTTGAGCTAATTTTGAATTTGGGTTTTTTTTATTATGCTTGTCTTTTTCAATATGTGATGTGAAGAAGTATTGAAAAAGCAACTTTTTCAGTTTTGTAATTTGGTTTTTTAATTTTCAATTTAAGTTTTAAATTTTTTGTTTTTATGTTAAAAGAATATTGAGACCTATTTTTTTTTATACCAGACAATACTTTTGAAACAATCATATTCATTCTCATTCTATCCTTTTATCATTATCAAACCTATATTCATCGTGATTCCGTCAAGCAAACCAAACGACGCCTTAGCTACATAGGGCTTCTTTTAAAAGAGGCAAATTAACAGTGTATGTAAATCTTATTTCGAAAAAAAAGGCTAAATTCCATTAAATCAAAGTTAACACAAATACATAGAAAAAAAGGAACTGGAGATTGTACATTAAAAGAAAATACACATTGCGTAAGCAAATAGTATCTTCTGAGTATCAGTAATTGTTGAAAGTTTTATAAAACCTTAGGGCTGTAAACGTACTAGAACGTTCCAGTGAACATTTTCATGAATCGTTCGGTATAAAGTTCGTTTATGTTCGTTTATTTATTAAATGAATGAACATGTACATTATTTTACGTTCGTTTAATTAAATGAACGAACATGAACAAACGTCACGTCCGCTCGTTTATGTTCGTGAACGTTCGATTATGCGTTCATTAACGTTCGTTTATGTTCATTTATTTGTTTATGTTCGTATATCATATCTTTTAATTATATACTTCTAAAATTTGCATTTTAAACAAAACAACACTTATAAAACAAAAATATTATTAATAATTTGATAAATCTTATGTTTTTTTTCTACGTTCATTTATGTTTGATCGTTTATGTTCGTTTAAGGTTCGTTTAGTTTCTTAATGAATAAACATATACGAACATGAACAACTCATTTTCTTAATAAACGAACATGAACAAGGTTTATTTGTCCGGTTAAAATTAAATGAACGAACATGAACAAGGCTCCGTTCATGTTCGTCCGGTTCGTTTACAACGCTATATAAAACTATTCTAGAATATGATTGCTTTATTAAACAAAATGCACATATGTTAAAAACATCACTCGATATAGTTGCTCTATTATTTTCCATCAAAAATTGACTAGAAACCAGACCATGTTCCAATTTAAAGAGAAACGTGTTAATAAATGATTTTACTTCGATAACCGGTTATGATTTGAGTTTATTTGAATACCAAAATTGATATCAAAGGATTAATCATCACCTTTCATTTCTATTTTGATCTAAGGGACCAAAAACCCATTTCATACTCTTATTTTAAAATTTTAATAGTAAATCTCAAACCGTTAAATGTTAAGCGAAAAAAATATACTATCAAGACGAACATTTAATTATCTTTCTATAGATATGCACTTTGATATACTTTCCGTACAAAAAAAATTCATTTTCATATATTTTGTTTCTTGTTTATTTCTTGTTTCTTATACGTTTCCGTCTTTTTCTACGTGTTGAAAACTTCACATGATAAATTCTAGTTCATGAACTTGTTTCTTTAACCCTTTTACTTCTTCAGTCAGTTCATTAAACTTGGAGGGAAGGTCCTTCAGCTCATTGGCAGTGACTTACTAAAGTCATGAGCAGATAAAATCTTTGAAATACAGTTGGTAAAGACTTAACCAAGAAGCTCATTGAGCTGTCCCAACATTGAGAACAGGTGGTTGAGCTTCAAGGAGAGCATCTTCAGCTTCAGCTTTTGTTCTCTCAAAGTTCCAGTTTATGTCTTTTTGGAGACTGAAGAATAGAGACTTTGTTGGTAAGCTCTTGTATTTAAGAAGACCTAGGAGATGAGGATTTTAGAGCTGATGTGTCTTTAGTTTTAGCATTTGTAGTAGTGTGAACCTCATCCTACTCATCTTCATCACTATCATCAACAACAATGACAGGATCATCTTCAGGTGAGTCCAGGTATTTGAAGCTAGGTTGCACATTTGACACTAGCTTTGCTAGATCTTCTAACTTGATTATGCTGAAGGCTTCTTCTTCCTCAACCTGTCTAGCAATGAAGCTGACTCCATTTCATGTTTAATAGGTTGAGTGAGGACAGTTTTCAATCCTTCACTAGCAGATTTGGTTTGAGTTCACTACTTAGGCTGAGGGTTGGATCTTCTTCATTGACCTAACTAAGGTTGGCGCCACCAGTTGCTTGCTGGTCCTCCTTTATGCACTCAGCAACCACTAGTGTGGCAAGCTGAATTCTGGCTTGAGTTGGAGTCCCATGGCCAAGCTGGATCTTTCTTTCTTTTCATATGGCCAGTTTTAGAGTCATTATTGTATGTGCGTTGGTAAGACCCCACTTTTTGTTGCCTCTTTCCTGGACACAGAGGTTGTGTTTGAAGAAGTTGAATGCTTCTAATGTCCAGGTTTAGGTTAGCTCTAGCCTTTGTACCTTGGGGAACCCTCTCAGCATTAGAAAAGGGCTTGGGAGCTTTAAGTACCAATGGCTCTGCTGCATTGCAGATAGCCAATATGTGGTCTGTGAAGAGAGGTTCTTGTTGGGAATTCACTTTTACGTGACGAAATTACAGAATTATCATAGTTTACCATATCACCATACATAGGGACTAATAGTGTCATTAAAGGATACCTATAGTAATGTGTGGTGGTAAAAATATCCTCAGCAACAATATGGCATTCCATAGAGGCGGTGGAGTCCCTGTATCTTTCATTCAATCCATCCTAATATCAAGTTCATCTTCCATCTCACTACTCTCTCTCACTAAAATGGCTATCATGTGGTTTGACTCACCCAGACCACCGGATTATAGTTTTCATGAATCATCAATTGGATCAAGAGGCCATACTACACACTCTTGGGTCGGTTTTTTGATTTTGTCCGGTTGGTTCTTGTCGTCAAAATCTATACTTATTAAAAATCTGTCACTTTAAAATATGTCATTGTTGTCACTTTTGGTGGTTTCATGTGTATGAACTTTTTCCTAGTTATTTCGTCCTTTTCATGTTTATCTTTTTCAGACTCTGGTTCATTTTGTTACTTTTGGTGTCGTTAAGAGCTAGCTAAAGCTTATTTTCGAGTCAAAAAGCTTTCATCTTCGTGGCTTATTTTATGATTAACAGCTAATCTTAAAGCTTATTGTGGTTTTTGCTTATTTTGAGATGGCTTATTCCTTTGTGGTCCAATGTTTGAACAAGACAAGAAAACACCATTCCTATAAAAGTGGATCTGGTTTTTTTTTGTTATTTCTCAAGGAGACAAATACAAGGAGAACCGAACGAGTTCAAATCAACTCGAACCGAACAAGTCAAAATCTATGAGAAACCGAACAGAAACTATCAAATGAAGACCGAACGAGTGATATTACATGTGAACCGAACGAGTAATCAATTTTAGAGAACCTAACAAGTTGGTTCATTTAGGAACCGAACTAGTTTACAACACAGTTTCAACCGAACTAGTCCATTCAGTTGCAACCGATCCAACTCCAAACCGAGTCAACTCTGTATTAACCGAGTTGACTCGGGTCAACTCAACTGAGTCGAGCCAAAAGAATAAGCAACAAATGAGACTGACTCGATTTGAACAACCAAAACCATAAACAACATCGTCATGTGACCCGATCTAAACCCAACCGAGTCAACTCGGTATTTACCGAGTTGACCCGGGTAACTCAAATGAGTCATGATCCAAACGAAAAGAACATATTAAGTAGATCACAGACTCGACAACAATAACCACCCATACCAACTCAACAACATCATCTCAAATCCAACTAAATCCTAAGTTCCATCGTCACAACAATCATATCTCCATCACCTTACAATCTCACCAAGACTCGAACCCATATGATAAATGATCTCAGATTATGTTTTTCGTGCTGTGAAAATATCATTCAAAGACCTTAAAAGATCAAACACGAAAACTTATCATCATAGATCTGTAAAGATAATAACTATCCTTTTATATTCGAATATAAATAAAGGTTTATAACAACTATGTTATAACCTTTAATTGTTTCGATTTCTGATAATCAAACCCATGTCGAACCTACCTTAGACCCTCCAAAGGATCTTGAAGCCACAAGACTTCTATTTTCTTTAAGAATTAATGCCGAATCAGTAAAGGGTGGGTGTAAGGTTGTGATTTGTTTCAATCAACGATGGAAGGGTGATTGATCTCTTGGTTGATTGAGCTTAGCTACGTTTGTCATATGGAGTAATATGGTAGGATATCATGATTTATTTATTGAGAAAGGAAGGAGGGAGATTTGCTCGGATAGAGATGTCATAGAGAATATGTGACTGCGTGTGTTTGAGTTTAGGGTAAATGGAGTGATATTAGGGATTGAGTGTTATAACTTTCCCCAACACAAGTAGTAGGCCGATTCTGTCAACAATATGTTGTTGGGCCGGGTAATATAAGTTGATGTGGGCTTGGTCTATTAACTACACTCTCAATCGGGTAGCATACTCATATTGGATCGGATCAAGTGACTAACTTCACGGTGGGCTCTAATATTTTATGATGGACCCGGGTACAACAATATGTGTTAATTGTTTCGTATTGACACTAAATTCGGCTAAATGATTCACTTGGGATGATTTTTGCCATATTTAGTTGTTAATGGATACATTTGAAATTAAATGCTTGTCGGTTGCATTCGAGGTTTAAAATGACAAAGTGACAAAGATTCGTGATGAGACCAGGATCAATTTGGAAAAAGAATCATGAAACTTAAAGGCTGGATTTAAAATTAATTTTTGTGACTACGAAGTTGATTTGGTATCACTTATTCGAGATTGAAGTGGTATTTTACGAAGGCGTGTTCTTATTTTATCTTGAAGTCGGGGTTGGTTGGATGCATGATTTCAATGATAACTTGCTCGAGCTTAATTTAAGTTGAAGACTTGGTTTATCTAGTTTCCAGCAGTCAAGGGGTGGATGGTTGAAGACCTGGTTAACTATCACTTAAAGGAGTTACGTTGTAGTACTCAGTGTCACACGCTAAGACGTTGTGGATAATCGCAAGAGGTGATGAAAGTCTCATACTTTGGCCAAGGGTATTGAGTACTTAGAGATTTGCTTGGAGCACAAATTCTCTACACCGTTCTTCCAACATTAGCGCAAGCTTAAGTCACAAGAACGGAAAATTCTACTTCAGTTTCAAGTTTGGTATATTGGGTTTACTTCATCAGTGGTTACTTCAAATAGCCTTCGAAACGGTTGGTAAAATGATAGCCAGAGAGAGGTTATGAGTAGAGATTTGATCAGCAATTGATTCTCACGGGTTAGATCTGAGCTAATTTATTCCTCACACAAGTACTCAAGTAAATGCGCGTCCAAGGTGTTGCTGATTCCGACGTGTCGAAACCAGCAAGGGGGAAGGAGAAGATTCACCCTTGAGCCTTTGCGAAGGAGAAGATTCACCCTTGAGCCTATGCCTTTCTTGATTCTTGAAAGCTTGACATGGAGCATCTTTCTTGAATTTTTTTAAAGTTAGGCCATGCCGGGAAGACAAATGTCCTAACCGCAGAGAATATCAGCGCTTTAAACTATGGCTTTTGGGTGCATTTCTTCAGACAAATGGGGGAAGTGATACCTTGAGAACTTTTGTATGCATTATTTGACTTTCCAGGGGGAAGCGGTGTGAGAAGAACTATTCAAGCGTGAGAAGATACGTTGCTGATCCAGATAATGCTTACCCCAAATGATCAATCACTAAGCTTATTCTTAAAGGAGCAGTAACATTTGATGTGGTATCCTACCAGTTCCGCTGTGCACTTAATTATTCTAAGCTTGTAAGTAAGCTTTGAAACTGCTCAAGAGAGGATTGCTAGTTTGGGGGAAGCTTTGAAAGCTTCTAAATAAAGAATATGTGGCATGAATTAGGGGGAAGCTGATTCATTGCTAGTTTGGGGGAAGCTTTTAAAGCTTCTAAATCAAGAATATGTGGCACGAATTAGGGGGAAGCTAATTCAGAAGCTTCTCCTTAACCAGAAGTGTATGGGTTACTTAGTTCGTGCCTATTACAGTATTTCTCCTACAAAGTACTACAAAGATGATTCATGTTGGAGTGCAGACTTGAAGTCAAACACCACAGAAGACGTCATCAGCATATGAAGCTTCATGGAAGTTCTTGTTCTTAATCATTATGTACTTGTTAGGAAATTATTGTAAGTAATTCTGTAAATCGTCCCCGTGGGGGAAGATTGTTGGGAATTCACTTTTACGTGACGACATTACAGAATTACCATAGTTTATCATAGTCACATACGCGAGGACTAGAATAGGCAACTATGTATAGTTTAGAGGCGTATGGGCTATATATACCCCTCTATGGCTTCCATAGAGGGGTTGAGTCATTTGGCATTGTTGAGTCATTTTGTATCCATCATCCATTTTCCATCTAATCACAAGTTCATCTTTCATCTCACTACTTTCTCTCACTAAAATGGCTATCATGTGGTTTGACTCACCTAGACCACCGGATCATAGTTTTCGTGAATCTTCAAAGAACACCCGGGCCTTTATTTAAAGAATATGTACTCTCGTTACCGGTGTCCCCTCCAAGAACACCCGGGCAGTATTGTATTGTTATCAGTTCAATCCGCTTAAGCTAATCCGTAATCATTTCAAAAGTAAAGTATGCATTCGTGACCAAAAATGAAGTCAAGTAATGTATCCCATAGCGAGCTATGTAAATGAGTATGTAAACCAATTTGTAAACATTCATGTAAATGCATTTGTAAACAAGCATGTTCTCACCCCAAAAATATATATAAAACATATAAAACGTAGGGCTATGAAACTCACATTGATGTTGTAGAATGATTGACAGGTAGGCATCTAATATGCACAACACGAACGGAAGGCGAGAACCGACGCCCCAATTCTTTTAGTTCTAATCCTATCCCGGCCCACTAAAATAGAACGAAAATGATCCAATTGCAACATAATTTTTTTTTTTAAGAAATGTTACAGCTTTATTTTATGGTGCCGTTTGTAATACCTCTTAAATATTTAGTCATTATTTTAAATCCATACTTATTAATTATTTTACTTTTGAGTAACTTTACTTTTATGCTTAACCTGGATAAGTTATCCCGCGTTCGTAGTAAAACGTTTATTAAACGTGAGCCCGTCTTTAGATTTAATTATCCGTCTACGTGTCCTATGTATTTTATTATTTTTCAAAAGTATCCCAAATGTTATAACTCTTGTTATATTATTTGGATCATCATGACTTTCTATTTTTAGGAACCCTAGTTTACGAACGTGTCTTCGACCTACGATTCTAGTTTAACGTCGTTAACGGTCAATGATATGCTCGAGCCATTTTAAATTAGTGTCATCACCCTTGGAAAAAGTTAGTTTAGCTAACTTGTACATTTCCGTCCAAAAGTTACGTTTTCTCAAGCTTACGTTTTAATTTAACACTTACAATTTGTACACTATACATCTAACTAACTAAATAATACATTATATATATAATTATATACTAAAAATACAAATAATTCCCTCAGTTTTACTCCACAAAACCGGCCCCCTCTCAAATCACCTCCAAATTTACTAATCAAATTGTTTGTTGTCTTACACACTCATTCATTACTCTTCCCTAAGTGCTTCACCCTACTTCCAAGTCACATACATCTCACACATTTTCTCTCATATTTCACACACACATAAACATTATTTTCTCTCAAAAAAAATTGAGATCCTCCCCCCTCCTCCTCCTTTGGACCCCGGCCACCATAAGCCACCACACCACCACCACCTCAAAAACTAGTTACAACTCAAGAAAACATCATATTTGTGACTCATCTCATCATCCTTGCAACCAGATACATTCAAAACTCACTCAAAGAACATCATCAAGAAGTTAAATAATCTCAGCCCCTACCTCACTTTCATCTATTCTTGAGGTTTTCTAAAGGTAAGATACGGGTGCAAGACGACTTGTTTCTATCTTGCACCAAAAACCCTTGTTTTTGTCATTTTTTCTTGGATAATTAAACATGCAACTAAAGAATTTTAAATGAATATCTATAGGATTTTTTGTGGTTTTTGTACATGCTTAGAATGGTCCACTAAAAATAGTTATGAAAATCCTTAGGCGAGTTAAGGGTTAAGGTTAAGAGTTGGTACATTAAAAATCACATAAAACCATGCTTTTAGGTCATTTTGAGTACATTTTGGTTTGAGCACCTAAATGTAATTTTGATTCATAACCTACTGAGATTATTAAACTAAAATGGTGTTAATATATGTATAAAATGAGTTTGGGTATTGTTTGATAGTGTTTGGGTACAAAACTAGTCACTTGAAATGAGTAAATTCTAAAAAAAGCTTGCTCATTGGATTTTTAAATCCATTTCTTTGGGTTAAAACTTGATCATAAAAAATGATATTGAGGTGATTCTTGAGCCTAAAATTAAGTACTTTGAAATACCTTTCTAACCATGTAAGTTTTGCAAAAATAACATTTCATTTGGTCATTTAAAATGGCCACACAAACTCAGGTGTCAAAACTGTCTATTTTTTCATATTTGAACAAGTGAAATGTTTGAGTTATAAGTCACTCATATTTGTAAATGGAGCTTTAAAAATTGAACAAGAACTAAACCATAATATGTATTTGATATCACCAGAAGCCCATAAATCATATTCAAAGTTAAACCTATTTTATGGCATGTACAATATGGTATGTCTAAAATTGAGTTTAAAACATGTATGAGCCATTTGCTAGTTAAATTCAGGGGGGAAGAAAAAAATCCCACCAAAAAACATGGTAACGCTAGACTCATATTATAAAAACAGATTTCAAAAGGAGTTGAACAAGAAACAATTTTTACTTGGTCAAACAGCCACCAAAGTGTAAGTTTTCGACATTATTGTGTTTTTTGTGTAAACTTGGAAAAAGTGATACTTATTGTCACATAGAGCTAAGTCACAACTAATAAATGTTTAGTTAGTCTGAGCATATCGTTTAGGATCTAATTATTCATATTTATTTACCTTAGGTCTCGAGTAGAAGGGTGCGCGTTCGTTTTGGTTGCCTACTTATTTTGTTTTGTCGAGAAGTCCAGTAGTCATCGTAACTTGTGATGTGCGTGCATAAGCCTCTTTTTCTATTTAAAATGATTGTTCAAACTCGAACATGGTGAATTACATGCTAATTTAAAATTGAACATAAGTTATATGGAATGGTATGCTTACCGAATACGTGAATTATTAACATTGAGTACCATTTGCCTAGAAAGTCCCTAAATTCATGAACTGTTAGTTACATTCTTGGTAAACGCTAGTATTATGAATATATCTATTGGATTACATAACCCCATCCATGAGTAGCGCTCACTTAATTTATGTCAAAACGGCCATTGTATTTAGAATTAAGGTAGTTGGCAAATATACCTTCTATGGGCAAAATCTTATATTATCTTGGTTAACGTTTCAAGTGTCAAGGAGCTCGATGCAATAATATTATACTGACTTGTTATGTGTTCAATGTCACTCGATGAGAAAAACTTGTGTTCCTACTTATTTACTTATAAACTATATGTATTCACTAACAATATGTTGACATTTTTCGCATGGTTTATCTCAGTATTTTAGAACACCTCATGTTAAGGACAATGTACGACTTAAATAAAGTCTCAATTTTTTTTAGTATTGTACGCGTTTGCTCTAAACCTAAATTAAGTTAAAATCGCTAAACTAAAAAGAATCATTCAATGTAAATGGCATTAAACAATTAAATGTTTACATCAAACAAGTGTTATATGATTATTTAGAGGATAATTAATAACTTTGTTCATCTTATTTTTATTGGCTACGTAAAATGCTTACGTTTCGCGATAAAACGCGTTTCGGCATTCCCGGAAGCACCAAAACCTAACTACGCTTAAACGAATACCCACGATTATACCCAATACCCAAAATAATCAATATAACATCACATGGGAGCCTATGTGGCCGAAATTTTCAAGATAGGACCAAGAGATATCAACTTGCCCTAAATATCTAGATATTATAAATATCTAGATATTATAAATATCTAGATATTATGAACCACTTGACTAATTAACCTTGTGCAAGGGTTAGAAAGTGACCATGGTTAGGTTAATTAGATATTTTCACTATAAATAGCATGCATGCACTCTTTCTTTCATAAACACTTAACAAAAATCACAAAAACCTCTCTTTGTCTCCTCTCATAACCCACGGCTCAAAACCCCTTTAATACACAATCCATACTTTGATTTTCTTTCACCATATTAGTGTTTACATATCATACTTAAGGTATTCTAAGAAGAATTGAAGGGTTGGTTAAGCTTTGAAAGGGTTTTAAGAAGATATTGCAAGATTAGGGTTTTTGGTAAAAATTAGGGTTTCATCCTAATTTTTCAAGCCAAGAGGTTTAATCACAAGGGTGTGATTGTTATTCTTACCTCTACTCATCCACACAAGGTTATATCAAAAGCTTAATCTATTCATATTTAAGATTTTATGTGTTCATATGTTATATTTAGCTAAATCACCATCTAGGGTACTTTTGAATATGTAAAATGGATTTTTACATATGATTAATGTTTTGTACACTTATTTACATGTCATATGGATGATAATATTATGTTAAAAGGAATGTATAAGTGTTTTAACATGATGCTTAAGAGTAAACATATATATGAACAAATTAGGGTTTCTAAAAGTCAACTTATGAGTTACAAGTGAAAATTGGTTAGTGTAAACTGGGTATTAGAAACACACTTGAGTGAAGTATGATCGAATGGACTTTATTTATTGTTAAAAGTAATGATAGAAATGTTTTTGTGAAGTATTTAATTAAGGTGTTGAATCTTAAAGGTACTAAAATCAAGCTTAAAACATGTCTAAATCACAAAGCCTCAAACCTTCTGTTTTGGTCCGAATTTCTTAACATCCCTTTTATGTTTTATAAATATAGTACATCTCAATGAGGATTCCAAAAAGATAAGAAACTCGAAATCCGATTATAACATAGAAGATCACGATAGTTACGAGTTTACGACGGAAAATACTTTATAAAAACAAATTTTTAAAAAAGTTACTATTATGGCGAAACTATACCTTTGTAAAATCAATAATATGAATAAAAACTTTCAATTACGAGAACGTGTTCGAAAGAATCGCTAAAAACGGAGCTATAACGAATAAGATACGACAAAAAAACGTGTTTTTAGTTAATTAATGTATAAATAAAAGGATTATATAGCTGTTTATGACAGTAAAAACACTATTCATCATAGAATCTCAGAAACCTAAAAATGTGATTTTATGATCACTCGTCTTTATACAAAAGCATGGGCGTAAGAAACGCAAGAAACGGACTTAAAACGATAAAGTTATGTCATTTTTGCTAAATGCGTAATTATAAATGTTTTTACTTTATAAATACGATTTCACTTAAACGATTAGATGGTTGATATTGATTATAGATTATATATATATGTTATTAGTTATCAAAGTGCTATATTACTAGGGAATTTCATAATGAGGCTTCTTCGGATGGCGTATTGACGAGTTGTTGGATTTACGATTTAAAGTGTCCTAACTCCTCATACGTCATGTCATGACCTCTTAAATTATGATAGCCCGAATGATAGTACGATGATAACTATATAGGATTATATATAATGGTTGTTAGGGAAAACGTACTTTGATTACTGATTAGATATATTAATAGGTTGCATTTCGGGCGTTAGCGTGACGCGTTTTACTTGGGATATTTTGTTATTTGTTTTCTCAATCAAGGTGAGTTCAATAGCCTCATGTTTTACACAATTATTATTTTACAAGTTTTTGGGAGTGTGAAACATATGCATGGTTTTTCAATTGGACGAAGGTGTAATTTTATCATGATTAGTGTTTCCTAAGTAGCGTATCCCCACTTTTGACATGATTCATGAACTGTCAATTAATGGAATGGTAGAGGAATGATTATAGATAGCTTCTATTTGGGAAGTGTCCTTCCCCGTTCTGGGTGAACTAGCTATTACTGGAAACGAACGTTATATCATTGCCGGATACTGGATGTTACGGGTTGATCATCATCACGGGATTGTAGCAATATTTTAGTAAATTGAATTTCAATTATGTCGTAGCTTCTGGTGTCATGAGTTTAGGCAAACGTAATTGCATTTTGTGATGTCTGCATTGTCTGCATTATCACTGGGGAAGTCTTGCGGTCCCCTGCATATAATTTGCATAAACCTATGAAATTCACCAACTTTTGTTGACGTCTTAAATGACAATGTTTTTCAGGAGGTCATTAAGCCACGAGGTGCGAAGGATACTTTGGTGGTGATATTTTGAAGTAGACATTAAAGATTTATTCGCATTAATTTTGTTTATCTGTTATGGGCTGGAATATCTTTGTTAATAATAAAATGTTAAAACCAATGTAAAGCTTCGGGATTTGTAACACATACTTTTAAATCAATTGATCATTTTAAAGACTTTTTGGCGTTCTTATATTATCTTTTGTGATTGATCTGAGTAAAGTAACACGCTCGGACCCTTATTCCGCTGCGGCCCCACAATTTTGGGTGGTGTTTACTAATATTAAACAATCTCATTTGAAATCTTAAACTCCTCTCCAAGTCAAATACATGGTCTTATTAAGCACAAATATATACAGTCTTAAGCATGATCTCCAAAATAGCCGTTTTACCTCTGTTTTTCATTCTAATTTCTTCACCACCACTTTTGTATAAAGCTAATTACATCAATGTAAAATGTGTGAAAACCTTATTTTTCTATTTCTTAAACTCTTATAATATTTTTACACTCAAAACCCTAATTCAAAACCCTAAACCCTAAAACCGAGCTAGTTTCTAAACCATGACCCGTTTCTTGGTTTTAATCCATCATAACCTCAAACCAACACTCAAATAAGTTGTAATAACTTAATTTAAAACATTACTAATCATATACAATCATCATTTTCATTCCAAATCTATATGCAAAATTGATATCCGAGAAACCCTAAACGTACCAAAATAGAGCATTTGACCCGTTTACTCGTTTCTAACCATTTAAACCACCAACAATTAATCAAGTGCCATTATAAAAAATCATAATATGGTTTTTAAAATCCTATAATATTTCATTTTCCTAGCAATGTACAAAAGTTATAAGCCTTGAAAACCCTAATGAACCTATACGTGCCCTAAAATGACCCGCGACCTTGTTAACTCATTTTTGACCCATTTTAACCCAAACCACTTATCAACTTTTGATTTTAATCCTTTATTCATACTTCCCCCCAAGATCAGTATATTTATCATATTGGAACTAAAGTACACACGAATTACAAGCGACAAAAATCTACTAATTCGAGCCATAATGAAGCCCTAATGTACCCGTACCCCAATCCTTTGCAATTTGACCCATTTGACTAATATTTTTGCTCATCAGCAACCTCCATGACAAGAACCTCACGTCCCTAGCTTCTTACTAGCTACCTCTTCAATCTCTTAGCCAACCTAAAGTTGGACCATGGCCTCTTTTCCTCTCTTGTTACCCACCTGGCAACCACTAAGAAAGAAAACATCACTCTAACTAGCTTCTTGCTTATATAAACTCTTTACTTAGCTTCTCCTAGTCACTCCTCATATCTTCTCCATGTTTCATAGGATTAGAGCATGAAGAAATCCTTAGCTCTAAGGTCATTCGCTATAAATAGAGTGCATAACTCTTCATTTCAATTCATCCCCCACTTCCTCCTCTAGAACCCTTACATAGCAGACAATCCTTTGCTCTAAAGAGATCCTAAGTGGTCTACTTAAAAAGGATCAATTTCAGAAAGGAAGCAAAAGAAACCAAGAAACGAAGCCCCAGAGTCATTATTCTAGGCGTACGAAGCTAAAAGTCCCAATTTTGACCAGAGCTAAGCATATTGCTCAATACCTAGGTTCTATAAGTTACTATTATGTATTCACGCCGTCATAATGTTCATATGTATCATGCTTAATAAATCATAATATAAGTTTTTACTCAAAACCTATGTGTTTTGCCTTTTTGATCCAAACCGTACACCACGATAACCTAATTTCATGTTTTTTTATTAATCTATATGCTAAACTTGTAAAACTATTGTTCTTAATCTATCCCAATAAGCTTAATACTAACATTAAAATAAGTTCTTTGGATTAAGTCATGAAAGATTTTGTTATTACTTAAAACCGCACGTTTTCATTTTACAAACTACCTATATGAACAGTTTGCTCCTTGCTTAACGATATCGTTTTTTTAAACTTTCGTTGTGTTAAATCTTTTATTTTAGTTTATTATAACTTCATAAATGTTATTGAAATGTTAAAATAAGCTTGCATGGCTATTTGGACTTGTTTTGTAAACTTTATCCATGCAAGGGGTATTTATATCGTAACTTTCTCGGAAACTTATTAACTAAAAAGGACTATAAATGTTATTTTTTTTATCATAGTTATTACTATAGGGGTCTATTATGTCATTCTAAAAGTACAAGTTTACTTGGTTATATCTTTTAAATCTTGAAGGACCAAACTTCGTAAAAGTGCAATACCCTAAGGTATTTTTGCCATTTTTCATTCTCCAGGTTTCTATTATTAACATTTTGAAAATGTATAAAATGCATTCAAAACCTTACCAGACATAAATTTAATTAACGTTATGACGTGATTAACATTTCGAGATTGAATAAAACGCTTAAAACCGCTTATGTTATAACCATAATATCATTCATCATCAATGTGCCTTTAGAAATCATGCCCCAGATCTCTATTGTACCACAATACTAGGGAGCTTCATATTAAGGAGTTTCATCTTGGTATTACATTCTGACTGAGTTGTTGGGTTTACGATTTAAAGTGCCCTAGCTCCTCAAACGTTTACTGAATGACTTCTGAATTATGATGGCCCGAACGGTGATACAATAATTCCAAACTCTTCAATCAAATTCATAACTCTTAGAACCAAAGTTCTAAAGTACAATCTTCCTAAGACTTGACATATTTACTCAGGTTGCGTGACGTGGCTGTTTACTATCATTTTGCTATATCAACCTTCCCCCGTTAAGATTGTGATAAGGTCGTCAGCTTTCATTCTGAAATATTTATTGCATCTACCTATCAGGTGAGATTCATAACCTCGCCTTTACTCATTTACATGTTTAATAACACCGCCGTGGGGGAATACATGCTTGTTTCAAATCTAGTACATACTCGTTTATTTATAAACTAATGTGATTGCTTTTTCAAGGACTTTAGGAGTTCATAGCTCAACTTTTAATCTCTATATGTTTTCATTACAACCCGTGAGGGGGATACATGCTGTAAATTACGAATACAAGTGTTTTTCAGATATTTCTAATTTGATCTATACATTTTAATTATTGGTTAAGTTAACTTAATGCCAAGTCGCCTATTTTATGGGCCATTAATCACTTCGGCATTGATCGCGAATATTGTGGATAGATCTATCGGGAATTGACGAATCCTGTTTGTGTTAGCCGGATAGGTAACATTACCACTATATTTGTATTTCATAGTATCTGGACAATTACTACACCGAGGGCAGTTGGCGGAGACGGACGTAATCTCCTATATATATATCAAATTCTTTTTGGGTATTTATTTATGTTGTGTGCGATTTTTCACAATTTGCGAGATATGTTCTCGTTTTCAAGTCAAATGAGTTCGGAAATGTTCAAAAGTGAAATATAAATAATAATAAGTATTATTTATTATTATAATAAGTTTGGAAAATAATCGGTTGTTACAGTATCTACCCCTTAAATGAATCTCGTTCCGGGATTCAATTTGTGTTAACCGATTGTGTGACCAAGAAAATATTTAAGATTTAATAAACCAGTTTTAAACATGGCGTTGATAACTTTATTCAACAAAATTTAATGTTTCCACACTTCTTAATATACATAAATTTTGGCTAGGTTTGACCAGGATATTTAACCCATCAGAATAAGTACTTTAGAAAAATATCATTACAAGTTTTATGATTGATATAAACGCGTTATAAGGAAAGTCTCTTAATAGTGAAAACATCAAAGGAGAAAGTGTAGTTGCGTGTGTATGTCTATATAAAGTTTTAAATGTTTAAGGGCAGAGTCTAGTTTCTAATATTTGTAATGTTCGATGATTAATATCGGATGAGGCTAATGGATGTAAGTATTCAACTTACTTAGGCAGTACTAGGATGTATCATGACTTAAATTGTTGTACTATTGGTCTGTAATGAATAAATCAACTGAATACTATATCGAGAGATGTTTATCTTGTTTAAAAGGGTTGCATTACCTAGTGGATAAAGTTGTATGAGATGGGACTGCTCAAGGACCCAACAACAGCAACATAACAACAATAACTATCACAAACGGTGATGGGATTTGGAGAGTGAGGACATTTCAAGAAACAATATCCCCATAATAAAGGTCAACAAATGGGAGGAGCTCATGGAAGAGCTTATGTGATAGGTGGTGGAATATTGTACTCAGTTTGTTAGTTCAATATTGAACCAAGTCCATTAGCTCAAGAGTTTAACAAGTCTGTTAGCACCACAAACAGTTCATGATTGTAAGGATTTATAACGGCAAAAGTAATAACTTAAGAATGAGATCAGGTAGTTCAAGTGAGGCCTTAAGATTTTTGCTGAGTGGTAAGACACTATTGTGTTTCTAGATCTTTTTAACGGATTCCGGTGATTATCGGGTTTGAGTTCATACTCATGTCATATCGGATACAAATAAGCCCACTCATTTATAATTCATTATTTACAAAAAGAAGCGTCCTAATTTATGTAAGTAAGAAATGATAAACTTATAGTTCGGTGATTTACAATTTATTTATTTAAATGAAGAGGCGTCCCAATCCATTCAAATAAAGAGATTATAAATCATCCTACTTAAGAATTTTCTATGCAATACGTATACTCACATAACCTTCAAGGTGGTGGATGACATGACGATGTAGGTGCTCTAATGAGTATGGGACGAGTGTTTAAAACTCGTCTTCGGAGACGGGGAGTAAAACAATCAGGGGAGATCGACATAGTGTTCAAAATAGTTGATGAGTACACGGTTAAAGTAAATAAGATAAAGGTCTTTATGAACGAGTTAACATAGAAATTATCATATCAATCCTCCTATTACAAGTCCCGCCCATACAAGACTTGTAATACTTAGATTCACACATAATTCCATGTAAACAAAATTGTGACGGGTTTTGTGTAAAACAATATTGTATAAGGTTATGAAAAAAGGTTTTAAAGACCATTATATAACTTACAATGTCTAAGAAATAAGCGAGACCATTGTGCAACTCACAATGTCTAAGAAGTAAAATGAGACCATTGTATACGTCACAATGTTTGAGGTGTAAATGAAACCATTGTGTAACTCACAATGTCTGAGGTGGTTGGAATGAAAATCAAGTATGTATATAAATAACATTTATATAGTAAAACATTGTTGTTTTTAAAGAATAAGCATGGCGAAATGGAATGCATCATGGCATAAATGAATGATGGCAAAATATCATATAAGATTAATTAATGTTTGGATAATGTTTAGGACATACAAGCTTATAGTATTACTTTGCCTTGAGAAACGTTATATCATTTATTAATAACTCTTATATAAATAATGTAAATATACATAAGGGTTGTAAGCATATATGTATATATGTATGTCATGTAAGCACGTAATGTAAGCAAGTAAGCAAGTAGTGTGTATACACATGAAAACGTTTGATGTGATGCAATGTTTGTGAAAACGGTTATAGTCTAGGTAAAATATGCAACATAGTTCTCTATAACCTTGGCTCTGAATACCAATGTGTAACACCTCCAAATTGGGTCGCAGTGGAAATATGTCCGGGAGCGTTACTTCATGAGTACCTTTGCTTAAGATGTAAGAGAACGACCTCTAAATGTGTCATCTGAAAAGTAATCTTGTATTGTTTAGACTCCAATGTACATCAAGTAAGCCAAGCATCTAATTCACCTGAGAAAAACATGCTTAAAAGTGTCAACATAAAGTTGGTGAGTTCATAGGTTTTTTGTAAGTATAAATGTTAGATCAAAGATTTGTAATGAGTATATGACCATTTCAATCATTATAATAGTCACCAAAAATGTATGTATGAATTGTTGAAATCAAATATTTGTAAAGCGTGTATGACAATTTCAATCCTTATAATAGTCACAAAAATGTAAGTATGCTATCAAAGATTTGTAAAGTGTGTATGACCATTTCAATCCTTGTAATAGTCACAAAAACGTAAGTATAAATGTTGGTTCAAAGATTCATAA